>JAANYP010007112.1:0-115572 GCA_020465985.1 Centrapalus pauciflorus
ATTATCTCCTAAGTTGGATCCTATTTCACCTAAAGGGGGAACAGGCTCAGCTTCCACATTTTCTTCCTCACGGACGTTTTCCTCAGAGGCAGAACTTGATGCTTGAGTCTGATTCTCAGTGTTAGGTTCTTCTGGATTAGCAACTTCTGGAGACCCATCTACAGTCGCAGTAGGCTCGGACGTAGATTCGAACGTGGTCCTCGGAAAAATATGGCCATCGTCATTCAGGTGCAACGTCGCCATGTCTTTATCGATTGTACCTGCAGTATCATCCAAAGGAATGTTAAATGACTCAAATAACTTATCATAGTCAAATATCCATTCCGGACCAGTTTGGGGTTCATGTGTATAACTTGTGACTTCAATATTATACACAATCTCCACAGTACCACTCGTTTTGTTAAAAACCCGTTTGTTTGGTGAGTTTGGCACATAACCTAGGAAGTATCATTCGTCAGCCTTTTCACCAAACTTCGGTTGATGTTTTGTCCTTAAAAGTGTACATGGTACTCCAAACGGTTCGAATCCAGTTAAGTTAGGTGGCCTTTTATTCAAAATTTCATAACATGTTTTGTTCAATGATTTGACTGTAAGGACTCTATTTAAAGTATGGCACGCGGTATTCACTGCCTCCCCCCAAAACATGGTAGGAAGCTTTGAATCCGAAAGCATGGTCCTTGCAGCCTCAATCAAAGTTCTGTTTTTACGTTCGGCCACCCCATTCTGTTGAGGTTCATATGGTGCACTGAATTGATGCACGATGCCCTTTGATAGGCAATATACACCAATTACAGAGTTTTTAAATTCAGTCCCATTATCACTACGAATATGTTTAACCCTTGTTCCGTAGGAATTCTCCACTTGGTCTAAGAACCCGATGAGCTTTGCAGCCGTCTCGTCCTTCGTACCTAAAAACAAAAAACCCATGAAAACCGTGAGTAATCGTCAGTGATAACTAAGCAAAACCAACTACCTCCTATACTCCTTTTGTTGATAGGGCCGAAAAGGTCCATATGCAACAAATCGAATGTCGAGGTTATGGAGTTCAGCTTCTTGGACTTGTGTGTCTTTTTATGTTGCTTGCCCTTCATGCACGGTAGACACTTATCTTCAAACTGAAAGCTCTTCAGAGGCACACCTTGCACCAAACCATTCTTCGTTATGTAGTTCATTTTCCTTAGGTGCAAGTGAGCCATGCGTCTGTGCCACAAAACCGATTCTGTCTCTGAAGCTTTTGATAGTAAGCAGATCGGACCCATCGAATTATCTGGCTTGTTCATATCAAGCATGTACAAGTCATTCTTCCTTGGAGCGCGCATCAATATCCAATCTTCAGGTATCTTGAATCCCGGTTTTAGCACTAACGCCTCAGTGTCAGTAAATAACACCGAGTTCTTCTTATCACAGATTTGAGATACACTAATGAGATTATGAACCAGTTTATCAACGTGATAAACTTGATCCAATGTAATCGTCCCATTAGTGACTTCTCCAGTTCCAGTGATATTTCCTCCTTTGTTGCCCGCGAATGATACAAATCCCCTATTCCCCCCCTTGAAGTCTGTGAGAAGACTTCTTTCCCCCGTCATATGCCTGGAGCAACCACTGTCGACGAACCACTTGTTGTTTGGACCGGTAGTTATCTCCTGCACATGAAAGAAAATAGGTTAGTTATCACGGGGAACCCAAGCCATGACTGACTTGGTAATACCATTCTCGTCCACATACTTGAACTCTTTCAAATACCCATCTCGCCTTTCAGGTGACTTGGGCCTTTGAACTGAATTCTGTTGTGGTGCCGAGTGATTTAGATTCACTCTTTGCCTTTGAGTAGGCATTTGTTGTGATGCTCTAGAATAAGTCTTATTATAATGCATTTCAGACTGTGATCCCTGAGCTTTTACCGGAACATATTGTCTAACAGGAGTATGTGACCTAACTGGAGTGTGTGACCTGCTAGGTGTGGTGCTCCTATAGACTTGTTGAGGTGCTGACCTAGATTGATTAAAGACACGATTCGGTGAATTTGTCCTAACCACTTCTTTTGGTCCAACCTTAACCGGTGTTTGTTTCACAACAGGTTTTGGTGCGGCCTGCACAGTTTTCTCGGTACTCTGAGAACTACTAGTGCTCGCCACTCTTGGTGAGGGCTTAACAGGTGTTGGATTCACTGTCTTAGATGTAACATCAGCTTTCCTATTAGGACAGTGAGAAGCAACGTGCCCTTTCTCGTGACATCTAAAGCAAGACATCTTATCCATGGACTTTTTGGTTGGTCCCTTAGATCTAGGTGTCTCATTAGTGTCTAATGCCTTTGGTACATCTTCAGTGTCTGTCTCTTCGACCTGGTCAGCCCATGAAATTTTCTGTTTTCCTGCAGGTGTTTCACTGGAGGAAGACACAAATTTCACTTGCTTGACCTTGACGGTTGAGTCAGTCACCTTAGGTGTATTTTCTACTTTAGGCTCAAGTGTAGGTTCAGGCAGGTCCTCTAAAACTACTGACTTGTCAGTTTTCTCCTGAGGCTGAGGCACATAGTTATCATTGAAAGGTGGAGGAATCTCGTGAAAACCTAGACCTACAGGCTTCTTAGACTGTCTTTGGGCATCTAAGACTTTCCCTAGGTTTAGGCTCGAATTCCTAAACTTTTCCAGCTTGCTATTTGCCTCTGCTACCTTAACCTTGGTCTCGGCTAGCTCTATGTCCTTGTCTTTCAGACTTTTAGTCAAGGCTTCTACGTGCTCATACATAAGTTCTATCCTAACACACTGCTCACTCAGTTTGTCTTTTAGAACGATTACATCTTGAGCATCAGCCTTAAGTTTTTCCTTTAAATCCTGCTTTATATCATTTAGGCTAGCATTTTCTATTTTTAAGTTTTCATTTTGAGCAGCTATGGTCTTATGTGAGTCTAAGACTAGATTTAACCTATCGTTAGAACTAACACATAAAGCACATAAATCACGAAATAGAGAATTAGAAAGACTAACCTTAGAGTTATCAGATTCCACGTTGGCCATCTGAGCAGCAAACTCCAGCACGGTCTGATCATTCGCTTTCTCTACCCACATCGGACTGCTGTCCCTTGTGGTCTGCTCATCCTCATCACAACCATTCTCCGTAACTTCAGCCATGAAAGCTCTAGCATTGGACTCCGGATGTGAACTCCAGTCATAGGAACCATCTAGCTGTCTGTCAGAAGTGACATTGGATATCAGACCCGCTAGATTGGCTTGACCAGATGAAGAACTCGGAAGATATCTCTGTTGGGACTGATTTTGGTACTGTCCTTGATGCTGACTCTGTCCCTGGTATGACTCTACCTTCGGTCTTTGACACTCCCTCGCGAAATGTCCCAATCCCTGACAGTTGTAGCATTTGACCTTGGACTTATCAAATCCTATCCCTTTGTTATTCATCTGGAGATTCCTCCCAGTTCTCTTTATGAATCTCTTAACCCGTTGGGTTACCATGGCCAGTTGCCATTTAAGATCCATCTCCTCTAAGTCATCAGGGTCGACCTGATCGTAATCTTCATCCCAAAGAGCCGGATCATTGATCTTCCCTTGAACGCAATTTCCATATGCGGCCACAAACGAAGCAAGCAGATTCAGATGTTCTTCCGCCGACTTTGCGCTCATTGGCATCTTTGAATAATTCTGACTTGTAGATGCCTGATTGACTTGAGGTTGCGGTTCTTCCGATCTTCCTAACCCTAAGAACGCGCGGTTTAGTGAGTCATCGGACTCTGGTGGTGATGACGTTTCTCCGGTGAAAAACGCTGTAGCACTCTTCTGATCAGCTGTCACTGATGATTTTGATGTCTTTCCAAAATACATAGCCGGATTTTGGACTTGCTCGTAATCAGTCTCAGCTTTTATCATTTCGAAGTGATATGCCCTCAACGTTCCCACGATGTCATCCAACGTTTGAGCATAGTATTTATCTTCATTCAGCTTAATCATAGCCACGTACATAGCCCATTTGGCTGGTAGGGCATCAAGAAGCTTATTGTTCTTGTCACTGTCCGAGTACTCAATGCCATGACTTTCAAGCTCTGTTATCAGATGATAAAATCGTGTGATAATATCATCCAACTGTTCATCCTTAAGAGCCTTGAAAATTGCAAACTGTTGGGTCAACAGCTCTGTACGCTTTCTACGTACCCGTGGATTACCCTCACACCGTTTCTGAAGAGACTCCCAAAGCTCTTTCGACGTCCTCTGAGTCCGAAATGTGTGCAAGATATCTTGAGGTAACGCCATTCGGATAATAGAGAAAGCCTTGTTTTCAGCTTCAAATAGTTTCTTGTCATCCTCTTTCATCATTTGGTATGACAGAACCTTTTGACGGCCTTCTACCTCAGATACTGGTGGAATGTACCCTTCATCAATGCACACCCACATGCGCATGTCGTTGAATCGTACAAAATCCGTGAATCTATCCTTCCACCAGTAGTAATCCTCAACTTTCATCAGCTTAGGTGGTGCATTGGCCTTCCCAACTTCGTGATCCATTTCAAGGAATTTCTGAAGGTTCGACATCTTTTCTGAAAGTATTTGAATTTGAACTTAATTAATTTAATTAGAAACTGATTTAAATTAAATTATTCGAATCTAGATAGATTCGAAACTAATTAATGTTTAATCTTTTGGAATTAAATTCGATTAAGTCTTAAAGTTCAAGTAGATTCGAAATAATGTCAGATTCGAACAATCCCACAGATTCGAAGATAGGTCAGATTCGAAGGACTCTTAAACTCGAAGACCCTTAGAATCGAAGGCACAATAGAATCGAAATTCAGCAGAATCGAAGCACAGAATCGAAACAGTAACAAACTCGAAACAAACTCGAAAAAATATAGAATCGAGATCCAATTCGAATGTATGAGCAGATTCGAAACACCACAGACTCGAAACTGACTGAAATTGACTCGAAAGGGGCGTATTTTGGTTAGACTCGAAAATAAAGTAAAACCCTAATTACCCCTATAGATTCGAGCGCCGCAAACTCGAAAAACGGCTAACACTTTGATTTTTTGACGTTTTATGGATTAAATCACTAATTTTCAAATGGAAAACAATGATTTCGACCAACAACGTGAAAAACGACAAAATGTTTCCCGAATATGAATTTGCTAAGCTCAAAAACACGTTTTTGAGAGAAAAACCGTCCAACTAGCGTCAAGAAACCTAGAATGTATCTGATGAACACGAAGGACACCACGAACACTCCGTAGGCTCTGATACCACTTGTAAGGTCTACCACTGACAGATCTATCTAGACGCGGACCCGTGAACGAGTGCGGAATCCTCGTTTACGGTCAGACGGACAACTCTCAACCAACGGAAATACGGAGACTATTAGACGCTGAACGAACGACACACGAACGATCCTACGTACTAATTCTCTCCGAAATGGGACTCACCTAGCTGATAAACTCGAGATCGCCTATTGCTTAATTCCTCACGAATTCTGCCAAAGGTCTGCTAATGATTCGAGTCTATCCCTAATTATAGGCCCTGATTCGAGTCTGTTGTGGGCCAACCTCGAATCTGGCCTAAGGCCCATTCGAATCTGTCCATCTGACAGATTCGAATCTAGCCTATTCGAATCTAAGGACTCATTCGAATCTATCACAGATTCGAATGTATCCTTTTATGCAATTCGAATCTAACCTATACACTTAAACACTTACGTGATGAAACTTATGTTTTAACTTATGCTTGACATACTCTTTGACTTTTATGTTTGAACTTCTTGTAATATGTACATCAAGTTCAAACACACAATCAATAACCGACAAACACATATTAAACATATATATCAATAACACTTGTTAATATTCAGAATATTACTTAAATCATAACGCAGATCGTTTAGACTGCTATCGTCACACAGGGTGTACCAACAGTCTAGTTGTTCCCAAAGTTGGAACATGAATCCGAGTTCGTTGGGTACCGGAATGACCCGAAACTCTCACGTTGATACCCGAACTCACATTTGGAGAACTTTATGGACTTAATAAGTTTTGAGGGCTTATATATTTGTTATGTAAATATCATGTAGGTGAACTTGATCATTGGAGCCTATTCGAAGAAGCATTTGCCTTATTTGGGCATTCTGGGTCAAATTGAGACGTCAAGGCTATAATTAGCCAACCACTGTGAGTTCTACGATAAATGTAGAATAACGATTACATGTTAATTGTTGTTAATGCTCTGTCGTTAACATGCTATTTGATCATGCATAATCATATGCCATAATGATAGGTTAATTGTAGCCCTCATTGGACATGCTGACATGCATCATATATTGAAAATGTGTTGCCATGCTAGTTGACATCATTGTGGATTGGTTTGTCGTGAATGTCATATTGGAAATACTATCGAACGAGACAACATATGTCTCGGTGACCTTGTTGGTTGGTCAAAATGTTTATATGGATATTTGGAGAGTCGTTAATATGATTAATTGTTGTAGTTGGGCACGGTAATTTATTTGGACATTAAACATTGAATAGAATCAATACTTATTATTGATTAGTCGAGTAGATCTTGAGGCCACCATTAATTAATCGTTATGGAACATTGCTTGATAATCTATCTGGTTGTAAGTTGTTGGTTAGGCCGTTTAACCGGTAAGCCTAAAGTGGTAACCAAATTGTACCCATATGTAAGGTTATGGTTGAAAACTTAATAACTAAAAAGTTAAAAGATAATACATGAGACACATTAGCCACATTGGATCATTCTTGACTAATTGGATTGTTGAGTGTTCAACATGATTAAATTGTGGGTAACTACTCCCGTACTTGATCGGGGTAGACATAGTTATATGTGTATGTATATATATTGTTGGAAACCACTCCCGTACTTGTTCAGGGTAGGCGTGGTCATTTATATATACATGTAAAGATTGGATTGTGACAGATTATTTCATGTGAGGACAGCAACGGGCCGCCTGCGGGCGAATGTGAACAACCGTTGGGCTGCAAGCATGGTGAGACATCACTTGTGTGTGAAGTGTTGAGTTGTATGTTATTGGTAATGCAATGGGTTGGTGATGATTGAACGTTACCACGTGCTTCTGTGAAATTAACTAGTCTCACACATCGACTTCCCTAGGCTAGGCGGCGAAAATGAAACTTGTGGATATAAATCTTGTAATTTACTCGTAGTAGTAAATTAGAATGCTATGGAAAATCAATAGTCATCAAAGAGGTGAGGTGAACCATCACATGAGTCATAAATTGATTAGTGACAACTGTTTGATAATGATTGAACTAATTGGAATGCATGAAATCGTTACCGTGTAGTTGTTATATATATTAATCTTGGAATTCACTAAACAACTTTGTTGTTTACGTTTTAGTTGTTAACATATTTTTACAGGTTTTGTGATACCATGTTGGGAGCTTTCAGACTTCCTCATCGTTGAAGATATTAGATTCAAGACTAACGGTATGACTTCGATGTTGTGTTGGGTTTTGGGTAGCCGACTTCCAGGCCTTAACTATTTGTTCGCAGGATCATGACCCGTAACCTTGTAGACCTTAACAGTTGTTATTCGGGTGCATCACTTATGATGCATTAGTTGTAAAAGTTTTAATTCTACCCTAATTCTGCAAGTATTATTGTACTAATTATTGTTAATTACACTTAAACATGTATTATTGTTGTATGGGTGTTTCAATTTGGTATCAGAGACAGGTTCATCGACTGAGTATAGTGCACGATACTCACCCTTGAACCCTTGGATGATGCTTATATTGACCCACCTAGGAAAATATTATGACAACAAATTTACGATTAAATTTGGCCTAGGATGGGGATACTTTGGGTAGACTTATGCTAATGATGTGTGAAGATATATACAAGTTGAAGTATATATATTATCTACGGTTGACATTGGGTTCGACATTGTTATTTTAAATTGGTAAGTGTATGGATGAGATTTGAGAGTAAAATACAGATAAATGTACCCTAGTTGTTGGGTATAAAATGATTTGAATACATGTGTACCCACGTTGTGTATTGACCCTCGATAGGATAGGTGTAACGACCGATTGGGTCGATTGATGATAATAAACATGACATGAGAATCTTGTGGTAGCTACATAAACATAATTTCACATGAGTTGGCATAAAAACACGCTCATTGTGTGTGGCAATGATATTGATGCCATTTATTCTTAAAAAAAAGAGTGTAGAAAGTTTCATAAGGATGCTAATGACGACCTAGTGTGTCATAAATATGGAGAGACGGGACATATTCGACCTAGATATCCAATGCGGTATTTAGTTGGTCAGAAAGGTGGTTATGTAGGCCACATGGTTCGCGAATTCCCTCAATGGAAGGCTACTTTTGATGAGGCTGATGCTACAGCCGAGTATGAATCCCAGTAGTGGAAGCATCGTCTTCCAATTTTAATCTCTGTAATGTTTCCTTGAGGCGTTGTTATGTTTTTGTTGCAACCTATTTGAACCTTCTTGACAAATTGTCATTAATATGGAATAAATGCATGTTTAATAAGTTGGCTTAAATAGAAAGTCATCTCATTCTTATGACAGTATGATATAAATTGTGTAATGATAGACGTGAGGTCTAGTCAAATGGTGTTGATAGCACTCTGGCTTTATATAAATAATGGATTTTATTGCTAGTAAACAGTAACTAATATTGAGTAAAATTGATAATTCGGGCACATGTGTGGCACCTTGACTACCACCCGGTTGGTAAGCCAAAACCCAAATAACTTTGTAGAAATTAAATTTCATTGTGAAATGCTAGTTTTTATGGGTAGGATTTGATCGTGCCAATTGGAAATGACAATTCCTTAGAAGATCGTTCCTAAAGGAACTGATTTTGTGTTTAAAAAAGGAGAATTTGGTGTTTAATGGAAGACTTCTTGGAAGATATAGGGTTTGCGTTAGCGCAACGAGGGAAGTGGACAATTTGTGCCTCCAAGATTAGACAAATGACTATGAATGAGGTTAAACCAATAATGGTTTGGGGCTTAGTAATAATTATTTCACCAATGAATCTGGTTGAATAGACGACCTGTGTCACCCATCAAAAGAAAAATATAATGAATTGTGTGTACTCCATAATTGTGGATGAGAGTAGACTTGCTTAAATTCATTAAAGGGGCCAATTTGTGCTTTGTATGTAGGGTTATGTCATTGCATACTACCATTGGAGACTTGATTGATGTCATTTGTTCACATTTGCGTGATTCATTTAAATATGGTAAATGGATTGGGTTATATATTATGCATGCAAAATGTTGGACTAGCTCTAAGTCTAAATTGAACAAATGTTGGACTAACTCTAAGTCTAAATTGAGCAAAATGTTGGACTAGCTCTAAGTCTAAATTGAGCAAATGTTGGACTAGCTCTAAGTCTAAATTGAGCAAAATGTTGGACTAGCTCTAAGTCTAAATTGAGCAAATGTTGGACTAGCTCTAAGTCTAAATTGAGCAAAATATTGGACTAGCTCTAAGTCTAAAGTGAGCAAATGTTGGACTAGCTCTAAGTCTAAATTGAGCAAAATGTTGGACTAGCTCTAAGTCTAAATTGAGCAAATGTTGGACTAGCTCTAAGTTTAAATTGATCAAAATGTTGGACTAGCTCTAAGTCTAAATTGAGCACTACATTGGACTAGCTCTAAGTCTAAATTGAGCAATATGTTGGACTAGCTCTAAGTCTAAATTGAACACCACGTTGGACTAGCTCTAAGTCTAAATCGAGCGAATAATTGATTGTAGTTTATTTGGTACTATAGAGTAATGACTACTTGCATGTCGGTAACATGGTGGATAATTGGTAAAATGAGCAAGATAAGTGAAAAATGAAGCCACTAAAAGGATTATAACGCTCAACACGACTAATTGTATAGTCGGATTAATGAGAGTGTGTTGTTTAATGAACCATGTATTATGTCGTTACTAAATAAAAAGTTATGAATTGTTATAAATTAATGCCATTGGTATAAAATAGTCTCTATGTGCCTCCTAACGCGTGTATTGTGGAAAATGACAATTTAGAATCTGCAGTGTAATAAGACATGTGGTCTTTAAAACACCTGGTATTATGTTGAATTTTAGTATTCCGAGGACGGAATCTTTTAACGGGGGAAGAATTGTAACACCCCAAATATTTAAGAGGTAATTAAATATCACTAATAGCGTTCGATTACTATAATTATGGAATAGTGGGAATTTATTTGTTGAGTGTCAAATAAACTATATCGTTGAAATAATAATTTTAAATTATGTATAATGATAATTAATGTTGAATTTAGCAATATGCTTTATAATTTGAAAAAATGGTTACTCAATACCATAGTGATATATTATTGTTGGTGCATTAATAATAAGAGTTGAACATAATGATGATTAATTATGTAATATGCAAACTTGGATAGTAACTTTGTAATTGAAAGAAAAATTATGGGTAGAGGGGTGCAATATGAAGTAGTGTGATTGTGTGGGGTAGTGAATGACCAAAGGGCTAAAGTCCTCACCCCCTTTTCTTTTAAAAACCGTGAGACACACACACTTGAATTTGTGTGTGTGTTCTTGCACATTTGAGAGAAAGAGAGAAAGAGAGAGTAGAGAGTTGGGTAGAGGTTGATGATTGAAGATTTTGGAGCTCAAATCTTGCTCATATTGTCGGTTATTGAAGGTATAACCTCCTCCCATTATCCTTCTTCATTTTCTCTGTATTTTGGCTCCATGGTTGATGATGAACTCAAATGGGTTCATGGAATTTTGTTTGGGAATCAACCTAAATGTTAATAAATGTTGTAATAGGTTGTTATTGGGTTGAAATGAAGCCATAATATGTATCTATATGTGTTGATATGGTTGTATTGAGTTAGAAACTCAATTAGGGCTCAAATTGAGCCATGGATCAATCGGTTGCATTTGGGATGTTTTAGAAGCTCAAAATAAGCTCAAAAGTGTTTAAATATGTTGTATAATCGATTTTAAGTGTTGGTTTTGAGTTTGGTTAAGTTTTGGAATTTTGGGTGTTAAACCCGTAGGGGGAAGAAGGGCAGGTCTGTGAGCGACTCGCTGAGTCAAATTTTTCTGTTCCCAAAATTTGAGAGACTCGACGAGTCACCCCAGGCGACTCGATGAGTCGAAACTGGCTGTCCAAAAATTTGATTTTGAGCTATGGGGTCCTATGCTAACATCTAATACTTGTAAAATACATCTAAATTAAGTCTTTAAAAGTGTCTAAAGTTTAATTCCACATTCGGGTCTCATAGAGTCCCGTAATGGATATAAGGCTTTCGGTTTGGAACCCGGAATGTAATTGGAAGGGTTTAAAGAGTAGTTGAGAGCATTGAGCCACTATGTTAGGATCCAACACTTGTTTGCAACTCCTATTGCATGAGTCTAGTTGTTCCCAAAGTTGTAACATGAATCCGAGTTCGTTGGGTACCGGAATGACCCGAAACTCTCACGTTGATACCCGAACTCACATTTGGAGAACGTTATGGACTTAATAAGCTTTGAGGGCTTATATATTTGTTATGTAAATATCATGTAGGTGAACTTGATCATTGGAGCCTATTCGAAGAAGCATTTGCCTTATTTGGGCATTTCTGGGTCAAATTGAGACGTCAAGGCTATAATTAGCCAACCACTGTGAGTTCTAGGATAAATGTAGAATAACGATTACATGTTAATTGTTGTTAATGCTCTGTCGTTAACATGTTATTTGATCATGCATACTCATATGCCATAATGATAGGTTAATTGTAGCCCTCATTGGACATGCTGACATGCATCATATATTGAAAATGTGTTGCCATGCTAGTTGACATCATTGTGGATTGGTTTGTCGTGAATGTCATATTGGAAATACTATCGAACGAGACAACATATGTCTCGGTGACCTTGTTGGTTGGTCAAAATGTTTATATGGCTATTTGGAGAGTCGTTAATATGATTAATTGTTGTAGTTGGGCACGGTAATCTATTTGGACATTAAACATTGAATAGAATCAATACTTGTTATTGATTAGTCGAGTAGATCTTGAGGCCACCATTAATTAATCGTTATGGAACATTGCTTGATAATCTATCTGGTTGTAAGTTGTTGGTTAGGCCGTTTAACCGGTAAGCCTAAAGTGGTAACCAAATTGTACCCATATGTAAGGTTATGGTTGAAAACTAATAACTAAAAAGATAAAATTGATAATACATGAGACACATTAGCCACATTGGATCATTCTTGACTAATTGGATTGTTGAGTGTTCAACATGATTGAATTGTGGGTAACTACTCCCGTACTTGATCGGGGTAGACATAGTTATATGTGTATGTATATATATTGTTGGAAACCACTTCCGTACTTGTTTGGGGTAGACGTGGTCATGTATATATACATATAAAGATTGGATTGTGACAGATTATTTCATGTGAGGACAGCAACGGGCCGCCTGCGGGCGAATGTGAACAACCGTTGGGCTGCAAGCATGGAGAGACATCACTTGTGTGTGAAGTGTTGAGTAGTATGTTATAACCAATGGGTTGGTGTGATTGAACGTTACCACGTGCTTCTGTGAAATTAACTAGTCTCACACATCGAGTTGCCTAGGCTAGGCGGCGAAAATGAAACTTGTGGATATAAATCTTGTAATTTACTCGTAGTAGTAAATTAGAATGCTATGGAAAATCAATAGTCATCAAAGAGGTGAGGTGAACCATCACATGAGTCATAAATTGCTTAGTGACAAATGTTTGATAATGATTGAACTAATTGGAATGCATGACATCGTTACCGTGTAATTGTTATATATATTAATCTTGGAATTCACTATACAACTTTGTTGTTTACGTTTTAGTTGTTAACATTTTTTTACAGGTTTTGTGATACCATGTTGGAAGCTTTCAGACATCCTCATCGTTGAAGATATTAGATTCAAGACTAACGGTATGACTTGGATGTTGTGTTGGGTTTTGGGTAGCCGACTTCCAGGCCTTAACTATTTGTTCGCAGGATCATGACCCGTAACCTTGTAGACCTTAATAGTTGTTATTCGGGTGCATCACTTATGATGCATTAGTTGTAAAAGTTTTAATTTTACCCTAATTCCGCAAGTATTGTTGTACTAATTATTGTTAATTACACTTAAACATGTATTATTGTTGTATGGGTGTTTTAGATGGAGAGGGTGTCGATGAGGGGGAGGCCGTGGACGGTGATGAGATGGTGGGAGGTGAAGGCGTAGGAGATGAGATGGGCGACGGGGGTGTGGGTGTGGAGGAGTGAGTAGGTGAGGAGGGTGTGGACGAAGGGGTTGGTTGTGATGAAGAGGTGATGATTAAGGGATTAAGAATTGGGTCAGAAGGGTTAAGTGAGGAAGTAAATGGTGCATTAGTGAGAGAGAAGGTGATAGAGGTGCATGGGAGTCAGAAATGCATCCACGTGTGGGTAGATAGATGGATGGTGTTGGAGGATGTTTGTAGGGAAAAGTATTTTCGATAAACAAAACATGACGAGAGTGATAAAGACGACGGGTTTCAAGATGAAGGCATTTATAGGCTGATTTTGCGAAAGAATACCCCAAGAAGAGGCACGGAGTGGAACGAGGGTGTAACTTGGAGGAAGAATATGGACGAAGCCATGTATAGAAAAGTCACCCAAAAGGCTTGAGTTTAGAGTAGTTGGGTGAGAGATTATACATTAGATCGAACAGACTTTTGTAGTTTAGTATTGGAGTAGGTAAGCGATTGATGAGATGAACGGGCGTTTGAAATGCATGTGACCAAAAAGTAAGAGGAAGATCGGCATAATGTAGCAAGGCCAGACCCGTTTCAACAATATGCCTATGGCGTCGTTCGGCAATGCCATTTTGCTCGGGTGTGTGTGGAGGCGTGGTGTAATGAGATATACCCATAGATTGAAATAGAGGAATGAGAGCTTGATACTACCCCCATTATCAGTGAACATGGAAATAATGGGAGTATTAAAATATTTTTCCACTAAAAGTTTGAATTGAGGGAAAATTTTTGATACATCAGACTTATATTTTATGGGGTATAACCAAATATATTTGGAATAGTAATCCACAAACAGTAGGTCCCAAAAGATATCCCAAGTATATAGCCTTAAGCTGTAGAGGGGGGTGAATACAACTATTTAAAACTACACACAATTTTCTCAATGTTTGTATGTATTATCAACAAATGTTAATTACAAACGAGCTTGAATGCGGAAAGGTTCAAGCTGAGATGACAGATACAACAGTATGTTTAACTAGTCTAAGACAGACTTAAAGTAATTACAATGAATACACTCACTAAGAATCACTCACTGTGTTTACAAGACTCAGAGGAACAGCTTGGATAAGAACAACTTAGACACAAAGGATTGTTTTATCCAAACAGACTTGCACGCATGAAAGACACACTTGAATGCACGTTCACTCTTGGGTTCAGCACTTAGCTTTTTTTTTTTGGCTTTTTCTTTCAATCCTTTGAAGTCTCCTTTTAAACCCACTCAGAGGATCTAAGAGAAGCTTCTTCATTGGATGAAAGGAAAAGTGGAAAGTCTTGTTGAAAAGACAACATAAACTTTTCTGCACATTCTGAAAAGTAGACTTGTCTTCATGTGGGCAGAACTTTTGTCTTTTCTTTTTGTCTACTGTTGCATAAGCTTTAACCAAATAAGGAATGTCAACTTTGCGTCTTTCTTCCTTTGTTAAGGCCTATTTTGATATAAGAAAAGGTCTGTCACCCTTTTTCAAATATCCTTTTGTCTTCATGTAACAGAACAGCGTGGGCAGGCTGAGCAGTTCTGATTTCCACTTTGTCTTCGACTTTGTAAACTGATCTTGTAGCCAAAAACAATACATGAGGACTTGGAAACATATTCCATGAAGTGTTTAGCCTGTTCACAAAGAACAGGTTCTGTTCACAAAGAACAGAACACTTGTAAACTGCCCAAGCTGCTCACCAGTGTAGAGCAGCGTAGACAGTTTATGTCCAGCCTGTTCAGCAGACTGAACAGCTTGGGCAAACTGCCTTTGTTGCAACATATGCAACACATAGAACAGCTTTGGGATGATATTGCAAATCATTTTCAGGTCTCAATAAGGCATATAACAGGCCTTAAATTCAACCTTCAAATACATCAACAGGTTTGATTAAGAATCTCCCCCTCAGATGCAGAATAGGTTTGACTGAGGCCTTTTTGTGCCTAACAATCTCCCCCTATTTGCAATAACCAGTCTAAGCTGGTCTTATAAAAAATCACTATATATTTTTACAGTACATTTGCTGAAATAAAATTACAACATCAAAGTAAAGTAAAAGATCAGTTTATATATACACTGATTCTTGTTTACATAAAACAACACATGTTTTTTACAAAAATACAACTGATGTACTGATGTATATTACAACTAATGTAAAAGAAAAATTACAACTTATGTAATTAAAGTACAACTAATGTACAACAGTTTTTGGACTGTTTGTGTTGGGAGCAGATAATGGTAAGCCTGTCCAACTGATGGACAGCTTCCATTCTTCCTCTACCCAGATGGTAGATGGACTTCACTACAGTGGAGGGGGACCTTCAAACATCTTTTCAAGCTCCTCCCTTGTATCCTCAAGTTCTTGAATTTCACTTCTGATGATCATAAACTTGGGATCTTCAAGTTCACCTCTCTCATAAAAGCCTCTAAGCTGATCCCAGACGGCTGCTCTCCACCTGCTTGACTGCCTAAATGAAACTGCAAGTCTGAAGGCTACAAGCTGTCTCAGATCCACCTTGTATAGATCAGATGCTCTCTGAAAGCATTTCTTCTGAGTTAAGGGATCTACAAAAAATGCCCCCAGCTCAGGCTCTTCAGTGATCTTGCCATCTTCAAATTTTGTCCACTAGGCAGCCTGTGGTCAACTCCTTTCATCTCAATAGCATAGTCACCTTGTTCTATCAAGGTGAGGAGTTGTTCCATCTCAGTGTCCTTCCTTGTCCTCCTGGCCTTTATTCTTGGTTGTGTCACATAGACACCTTCACTAACTTCTTTGGAGATCAGGCCAAGATTATTCACTCTCTCCATCAGCTTCTTGACATATGCCCTGACAGTCTTAGCAGTTTCTGACTTAGACTCGCTCAGAGCAACTGCCAGCTCAATGCATTCCCTGTACCCCATCTGTGCAACATCAGTGTAGTCATACGTTTCTAGTTCTGGGCCTGTTGCACCCATTCTGGTTATTTTCAACTTCAACTGACTGCCTTTTCTTGATATGGGAACAACTTTGACAATTGCTTCCTTGGCAAGCCTTCTATCAGCAACATCCTGAAATTTTCTTCTTGCCAGGTTGTCAAAGTGGAACTGAGCTCTTGCAGAAGGCACTAGAGTTTTGGTCACAGAGACCAGAGCACCTTTTTCTTTTTTAGCTTCCTTCTCTCCTGCTGATCCCTTAGCAGCTTCCATTAATTTCTTTTGCACTTCCAGAGAGGACATTTTAACTTTCCTTGCCTCTTGAAGTGCAAAAGACTTGGCAGCTTTGGCAGATTCTTCTTCTTTTCTTAGAGCTTCCAGGGCTTGAAGCTGTTCTTCTCTAAACTCAAAGTATTTGTGCATAGGAAGACCCATTTCTTTGGCCCTGGCTTTGTGAAATTTAATCTCTGCTGCTTTCTGCTGTTGGGGATCAACCGCTGCTTTTTCTTTTCCTTTAGCTGCTGTAGTGACAGCAGCTTCAGGACTTTCTTTTCCTCCTCCTCCTCTACTTCTTCTAGAATCAGATGTCTCCTTCTATTGCTTGTCCTGCCCTCAGGAATGAATTCCTCCCCCTTAGATTGAGCAGGGATTGGAGATTCAGCCTGAGTAGGCTGAGCAGCTTGGGAAGCACCCTCCATTGTACCTGTTGCAGATGCTCCTGCTGGTTGACCAGCGGGTATTGCAGGCACTAATTTCTCCTTAGGAGAAGAAGTTTTCTCCCCCTTAGACTTAGTCTTCGAGGCAGATGACTTCTCCCCCTTTGAAGGAGATGTACCATCACCTTCAACACCTGGTCTGCCTGAAGACACAAAGTCAGCAGACTTGCCAGCAGTTTTGGCAGCAGGCTTGGGGCCAACAAGGCTATTCACTAAGAAAGCCAGGTTGTCCTTCACCTCTGCAAGCTGGGAAAGATAGGTTTGAAGAGAAGAGGATTGGGTATCAGCAAGGGAGGTCAGCTTGACAATGTTTTCCCTATCAGAAGCTGTGAACAACAAACTTTGAAGCTGTGCAAGATGTAGTTCAAGAGAATCTTGCACATCAGCAAGGTTTGATGACACAGAATTGGATAGGGAGCCAATGAGTGTGTTCAAGCTGGCCAGAGTGGCAGGAAGAGTAGAATTGCAAGAAGTTAGGAGAGATGACAGCTGTTGAGAAATAGCTGTCATGGAGGACATAGAGTCCTGTTGTAGTGAAAGAATTGAGGAGAGGGTTGTGGACACATTTTGCAGCTGTGCAGTGAGTGCAAGCAGCTGTGGAGAGTTATCAGGTTGTGGAGTGGCAGGGAAGGAATCCTTGAACAGATCAAAGAGTCCCTTAAGCTGTTCAGACACAGAGTCTGAAATAAGAGAGGGTAGAGAGGACATAGAGGTTTCTAAAGAACCAACTTTGTTGGTCAGCAGGGAAAGCTGATCCTTCAAAGGCAGGTCTTTAGGAGATGGAGGTGTATAGATTGGGTTGATGGAGATGAAGATGATGAGGCTGGTGTTGGAGGATGTGATGGATAGGGAAGAGGAACATTTGAGAGAAGCTCCATAGCCTGGGCAAAAGTAATGTGACCCAGCTTGGAGGGGTCAAAGGGTCCCTCAGCAGTGGCTGTAGCTGCATCATCAGGAGAAGGGGTTGATGATGGGGGCCTTTCAGATGCTGCTTGTGTTGCAACACCTTCATTAAGGCCAGTGGTGGTTCCCTCTGCAATACCTTGGTTTAAAAGTACCTCATCATGGGGAGATGGAATATGCATTTCAACATCAGCAGTGGTGAAACCTGCTGAAGGAGTTTGCATAGAGGGGGCAGCCTCACCCAAGGGATGGTATGATCCCTGAGGTTCATCAGCTTGGGTTGTTGGTCCCTCAGCAGCTGTTTGGTGTTGAACAGCTGTATCATGGGGAACAGAAGTTTGAGGCTGATCTGCTGATTGGTCTAAACCAACAGGGTGGACACCTCGTGCAGACTTAGGGTGTAAAGAAGTTTGAGGTGGGGACAGTGTGGACTCAGCATGGAGTGGAGATGGCTCCTGTCTTTCAATATTCTCAACCTGTTGGGAGGCTGGAATAGTTGAGGTGGCTATCTCCGTTTGTACAACTGGCTCCTGTTGGGAGGAACCAGAGGGTCTAGGCTGACTCTGGGTGGACTCAGGTTGGAGTGAAGCAGGCTCCAATTGTGCTGAACTTTCTCCCAAAATAGGAGAGGCAGCAGGGGTTGCTCCTTTTTCAACTGAACCCTGTTGAGAGGGAACAGAGGGGCTAGTTTGGGTTGTTGTGGTAGCTGGTTTCTTTTTGGCGATGTATTTGCGATGATATAGTATATGATATGATGTGGGTGAGGTTGGAGGGGAAAGAGGTTCAGATTGGACAGGTGGTGAGACAGGGTTAGGAACAGTGGGGTTGACTTGTTCCATGGTCTCAGATGCCACAGAGGCACCAACCACAGAGGCTTTAGGTTCAACGAATGAACTAGGGTGAGGAGCCTGCTCCCCCTCAGCCACAGAGGCTAAGGTAGCAGACTCAGGCTGAGCTGTTTTGGCCTTCTTATGGACAGGCCCAACTTCAGTGGTTGCCAGGGTCCTTTTAATAAGCTTGGCCCTGGCTTTGGATTTTCCCTTGGGAGCAGTTTCAGGATGCACCCTCACAGCAGAGGGTCCTTCCACCAATCCTAACAGCATCCTCATTGGTGTTGACAGAGGAGGCTCATTGGGTAGAACAGAAGTATAAAACACTCTATTCCCTATTACAGGGAATGCAACAGTCTTAAGTGAAGGCTGAGAGGAATATAATTGCTCACCACAATGATGTTTGAAGATGAGGCTCAGAAACCTGGGATACCGAACAGCAGCTGGACGGGTTTCTTGTTGAACTAGGTTCCTCAAGTTCAGGAAAATCCATTTTTCCATGTCTATTGTAGTTCCATCCAGAAGCTGCAGAACTACAGGAACTTCATCACGGCTGAGTTGGTCAAAGGAACCAACTTTGCTGCTAAAGCACATTACCACAGAGGCAAACAAGAAGCTGTAAGTCGGAGACAACTCCTTCCTGAACAACGTAGCTCCGATTTTGGGTTCTGCTACACCACAGAAGCCTAGCAAATTTCCCATTTGGTCATTCTCAGGTTGAGGCATGTCATAGGAGTCAGCAGTTGGTAGATGAAGAACCTCCCTGAGAAGATCAGCTGTGATCTCAATGGTCTGAGTCCCATTGAGAATAGTCCCCTTTATGATTTTGGTGTTGGGGTTGTAGGCACAGGTGTACCAAAACTCGTACACCATCTCCTGGTACAGGACTCCAGGAGAGGCAGTCATTGCATAGTTCAACGGATGAACTCTCAGAAATTCCACCATCTGTTCATAACCCTTCCCCACATAGTTTTTGGGAATGGTTAAGTTGGCAATGTAGTTGGTGGGCTTGATGGTCAACATCGTGGTAACTGATGAGTGTTTGACAACATCATCACCAACGAATACTGGAAGAAAGGGATTGGGTCTTTGAGCCATTTGTGAAGGTTTGGTTATTTTTGAGAAGCAGAAGACACTTAGTCGATTTAGGGTTTTTGAGGATTTCTGGAAATAGTGAGGAAGACAAAGATGAAACAGTAGGGGGTATTTATAGGATTTGAATCTGTGTGGGTATGAGAGAGAAACATTTGGGCGGTTGATTTGAAAAAGTCGTTAACGGAAAATGGAACGGTTGTCCATGTCAGACCGTTTGTCAGACCACTTGAGCCCTTTTTAGTCACTAACACACGTTACCCACATTATCCACAGTAATTAAGTTAAATAAAAAAATTAAGTAACTTAGTTGTAAAGAAAGGTAGTTAAAAACTGTTGGTCTAAGCTGTTGGTCAAACCTGTGATGAGTAGGATCATCACAAGCTGTTCATTCTTCAAGCTGTTCACTTCTTCACACTGTGCTTTCAACCTGTGTTCTAATGTAAGATCAGGTTGTGTTCATTAGTTGAACATGATACAAGACAATGTCTTGTAAATCAGTGTGAAGGAGTGAGCAGGGTGGAGAATAGACCATCAGAGCAGGCTGGACGAGAAAACTGTTATTGTTCAGCCTGTTATATGTGCAAGCTGTTCAAGGATTTCAGAAAAATGGCTAAGTACAGAATATGCATAGCCTGTTCTGTCTAAGCTGTTCTGAGAAACTTGAGCAGTGTGAGACATACAAAGTTTTAGACCTTTGAGGACACTTAGTCACTTTTGTTTAACATGCCCAGCTTGCTGACAAGGTAATTAAACCTGGTTTCATCAAGAGGTTTGGTGAAAATGTCTGCAAGCTGTTCATTTGTGGAAATAAAACTTACCTCCACATTACCTTTCTGAATGTGATCCCTGATGAAGTGATGTCTGACTTCAATATGCTTTGTTCTTGAATGAAATACTGGATTATTGAAAATGGCTATGGCACTTGTGTTATCACACAGAATAGGAGTTTTCCTATACACAAGCCCATAGTCTTCAAGCTGATGCTGCATCCACAGAATCTGCCCACAGCAGCTTCCAGCAGCAATGTACTCAGATTTAGCAGTAGAAGTAGACACTGAGTTCTGCTTCTTGCTACACCAACTTATCAACTTACCACCAAGAAGTTGACATCCACCTGTTGTGCTTTTCCTATCTAGCCTGCAGCCTGCAAAATCAGAATCTGAATAACCTGTTAGTTCAAGACTTGAGTCTTTGGGATACCAAAGATCCAAACCTGGTGTGCCCTTCCGGTATCTGAAGATTCTTTTAACAGCTGCTAGATGTGATTCCTTTGGATCAGCTTGGAACCTAGCACACAAACAGGTGGCAAACATAATATCAGGTCTACTAGCAGTTAAATATAGCAAGCTCCCAATCATACCTCTGTAAGCTGTTATTGAAACAGCTTTGCCACTGACATCAGCATCCAATTTTACATTGGTTGCCATTGGGGTTTTAATAGGATAACTTTGATCGAATTTAAACTTTTTCAAGAGATCTAAGGTATACTTTCTTTGGTTTATAAAAATTCTAGTTGAGGTTTGTTTAACCTGTAATCCTAAAAAGAATGTAAGTTCTCCCATCATACTCATTTCATATTTGGATTTCATGAGTAATGAAAAATTCTTGCATAACTGCTCATTGGTAGAACCAAATATTATATCATCCACATAAATTTGAACAAGCATAATATCAGACTTCACCTTCTTTATGAACAGTGTGGTATCCACTTTACCTCTGGAATACCCATTGCTCATAAGTAATTCAGTAAGAGTGTCATACCAGGCCCTAGGGGCTTGTTTGAGACCATATAGTGCTTTGTCCAACTTATAGACAAAACATGGATGTTGTTCATTTTCAAAACCTGGAGGCTGTTTGACATAGACTTCTTCTTGCAGCTTCCCATTCAAAAATGCACTCTTCACATCCATTTGAAATACCTTAATGCTCTTATGAGCAGCATAGGCTAGATACAAACGAATTGCTTCTAGCCTGGCCACAGGAGCAAATGTCTCATCATAGTCAATTCCTTCCTCATGTCTATAACCCTGAGCAACCAGTCTTGCCTTATTTCTAATGACATGACCTTGCTCATCCATCTTATTCCTGAAAACCCATTTAGTGCCAATTATAGTTTTACCTTTAGGAGCAGGGACCAGCTTCCATACCTTGTTTCTCTCAAACTGATTGAGTTCTTCTTGCATGGCAGTGATCCAATTGGCATCTTTTAGTGCTTCATCCACCTTCTTTGGCTCCATTAGCGAAACAAAACTAGAGAACATACAGAAGTTCCCTAAGCTGTCCCACCTTGTTTGTACCCATTTGTTGATGTCACCAATTATTTGATCATTGGGCTGACATCTGATCCACTTAGGATCATTCTTCAATGAGGATTCTCCTGAGTTATCAGCAGCTTCAGCAGGTCCTGTTGAACAGCTCTCAAGATTTTTAGACACACTGTTGTCTTGAGCTTGTTCACTTGTTGAACATGACTGACCACTGTTGAACATATCAGCAGAGGAACCAGGAAAATTAGCATTGATAGGTTCAAGACATGCAGTTGTAATTAAGTCAGTACACTTATTCACACAGGGTGTATTGACATAATCATCATCATGCCCATCATTGTTTACAGGTTCCACACTGGATGTAGTGGAAGCTTTTGAGTCCTCTTCACTATTTGAATGCATGAGATCATCAAAGTTTAGTTCTCCTGAAACTGATTCAGGAATAGCTTTGGTGGAAGCATTCTTGGAATCTTCAAAGGTGACATTGATAGATTCATCTATCACCTTTCTTTTGTTGTTGTATACTCTGTAGGCTTTGGAGATAGCAGAGTAGCCAACAAACACACCATCATCAGCTTTTATTTCAAACTTTGCCAGTTGATCCCTTTGATTCAGAATGAAACAGGGACACCCAAACACATGGAAGTAACTGACATTTGGCTTCCTCCCTTTGAGCAGCTCATAGGGAGTCTTGTTGAACCTTTTCACCACTAAGGATATGTTTTGGGTGAAGCAGGTAGTGTTAACAGCTTCAGCCCAGAATGATGAAGGTAAACCAGATGCACACAGCATGGTTCTAGCAGCTTCAATGAGAGTTCGGTTTCTCCTTTCAGCAACTCCATTTTGTTGTGGAGTTCTTACAGCTGAAAAGTTTTGAGTGATTCCTTTCTCTTCACAGAAATCTTCCAGAGTACTGTTTCTGAATTCTGTACCATGATCACTTCTAAGCTGCTTCACTTGGTCAGAGTTCAGCATTTCCATCTTTTTCACAAATCCAATAATTTCTCTAGCAGCCTCTCCTTTGCTCTTCAGGAAGATAACCCATGTGTACCTGGAGAACTCATCAACCATTACTAGAGTGTATCTTCTTCCTCCTAGACTTGGGACATTTACAGGTCCAAACAAGTCCATGTGGATTAAGAAGAGAGGAGTATCAATAGAAAAGTTATGTTCGGATTTAAAAGATGATTTCCTCTGCTTGCCTTTCTCACAAGCTGTGCAGAGTTTATCCTTAACAAAGGTCATAGAAGGCAAAACTGTCACCAACTCTTTCTTACAAAGTTTGTTGATGTTCTTGAAGTTCAGATGTGACAGCCTTTTGTGCCATAACCAGTTTAGGTCTGCATTTGTTCTTGTGAGAAAACAGGTTTCAGTTGTAGGATCAGCAGATTGCATGTCCACAATATATACACCTTTCTTTCGTTAAGCACACAACACAACTTTGCCTTGGGGATCCAATATGTAACCCAGGTGCTCATCAAAGTTAACTTTGTAGCCAGCGTCACACAGTTGACTTATGCTAACAAGGTTATGTTTCAGCCCAACCACATAGGCTACTCTTTTGAACACTGCAGCACCAGCTTTAAGAGTTCCATATCCCTCAGTGGATCCCTGTACATTGTCACCAAATGTGACTTTTGCCCCTTTTTCAGGCCTGAGATCACTCAGCAGGTCCTTACAACCTGTCATGTGCCCTGAGCAGCCACTGTCCAAGTACCAAACCTGGGATGGTTGTTTTTCCTACAGAGTGACAAGAAGAATATTAGTCATTTTTAGGGGAACTCATCACAGAGATGAGTTCTCCTACTTCATCAACATTTGTTGATGGACTTGTGATATCAACACTAATATTCCCTATTTGAATGGTATCAGTTTGGATACCACTCTCATTGACTGAGATGTTTCCAACACTGTTTATGTTAGCTGTGAGGGAACCATCAGAGTCAGCAGGCCTCATGTCCTCAGTTTCAGGACAATCTTTGGCCAGATGTGTCTTCATTCCACATTTATAACATTTTCTCCTCTTAGCATTTTTGGAAGAAGACCTTTCAGAAACACATTCTGAGTTTTACTGTTGATTTTACCAGTAGATTGAGCAAACTTATTACTATTTGATGAATCAACAGCTTGAGTGGAAAGTTCAATAGCAACAGCTTTGCCTGTCTCTTCTTTCCTCTTTTTAGGAGGACAGATGTCAAAGATTGGAAGCTTAATTGGCTTTTGAACTTCCACAGGTTTAGGAAACATATTCCCAGATCTCTCAGGCTGAGCAATGGCTTTGCCTTTGTCCTTCCTGAGATGTGAATGATGTTTCCTATCAACATAATCATTATTTCTGGTTTTGAAAAACTTATTCTCATTTAAAACCAGTTTACCACTATGATTAGAAAACTTATTTGAAATCATAGCAGGTTTGCCTTCAACATGAGACTTACCCTTGTTAAAAGCAGTCTGCTTACCTTTTGAAAACTTATTCTCAAAATGTTCAACATTAAAAGGATTAGTATGCCTTTTTCCATTAGCTTTAGACCCAAAGCCTGTTTTGTCAACATGTTTGGTGTCCACAGCTGCAGATTGAACATGCTTTCCTTTCTTTTGCTTGTGTGAATCAGCAGAGCACTTAGCAAGCTGATTTGATGGAGAACTTATTTCATCAGCAGCTTTTGAGCCAGGTTCACACGAGCTGTCAGTGTTTTGAGGCCTGACAAACCTGTTTGTTGAGATTAATTTACCATTCACTTTTTGAATAAAAGTGTTTGGAAGCTCACCAATAGTGGACAAGTCTTCTTTCAAATTATTAACCTCAACAATGGAAGCTGCTGTGTCAAGATCCCCTCCAAGATAGGCTTGGATTTGTGCAGGCATCTGCTGACTTATGCAGTGGCTGACTTTTTGTGCAGATTGGCACCAAGAGTCTACTATCTTTTGAAGCTTAGCATGTTTTATATCTGTTTCTCTCTTTTCTTCCAGTAAAATAGAGTTGATGTGTTTTAATTCATCAAGCTCAGTTTCCAACTTATGGAAACTGTCCAGTTTACTGGATTTTGTTTCAAGATCAGTTTTAAGCTTAGAGATTTCAGATAATAAAACAGTATGCTTTTCAACAGCAGGTTTTAGATCAACAAGCATATATTCAAACATTTTTACTTTTTCTTCAGAACTGTAATCCATAAAGTTTTGTACCTTATACATCATTGTAGGGGTCCAGTTCTCCAAGCTGCTAAAAGCTTCAGCTTCAGCCAGATCCTGTTTGAAGTTGCTTGTTGATGGAACATCAGTGTTGGCCATCAGACAGTGATTGTCTTCTTCATCAGATGATGAATCAGACTCCTCCCAGTCACAAGTCTCTGCCATGAGTCCCTTTTGCCGGTTGGAAACCACTGAGTTTTCCAACTTCCTCAGCTTAGCCATAGCCATAAGGTACTTAACCCTATAGCCATCATCCCTGTCTGTCTTGTGTGGTTTGGATGACTGACCAACAGTTTTTGACACACAGTCAGCAGCTATATGGCCAGGTTTGCCACATTTGAAGCACTCAACTTGGGTCTTATCAAATGCCTTCTTTTTAACAGCATTTGAGCTTCCATGCAGCATGTTTCTTCCAAACCTTTTCTTGTTGAACCTTTTGACAAGCATGGCTATCATTTGCTCATCATCCAGTTCAGCAAGATCTGCATTGTCTTCCTCATCAGACACTTCCTCCTTATCATCAGCCTGTTGATCAGGTTGAGTGAACACATCACCCATCTGACTTACAGGTTGTCTCACGCTGGCCACAAAGGCTGCACCTTTCTTAGACATTTCCAAGGCATTTCTCTTCTGTTGCCTTGATTGCTCATCATTCAGCAAGGATCAATACAGGTTAACAAGATCCATACTTCTGATGGTACCTGAATTTCTTAATATTGTAGAAAAATAATTCCATTCTTCAGGTAGGATGTCTAAGAATTTGTTCACCAGAGTCAGGCTGTCTTTGGTGATCCCGACAGCTTTGAGATCATTAACAAGAGCAGTAAACCTGGTGTAGGTTTCAGTGAGAGTCTCCTTTGGTTTTGCAAAGAAAAGTTCATACTGTCTAACAAGATTGTTAATCCTGTTATCCAGTGTGATTGTGGGTCCATCATAGACGGTACACAAAGTATCCCACATCTCCTTTGCAGTCTTCATTTTCTCAGCCTGTTTGAACACATCATCAGGTAGAGAGATGACCAGGTTATTTCTGGCCTTTGCATCAAGAGCCACCAACCTTTTGTCTTCATCAGACCATTGAGCTTTTGCTTTCTTAAATGTTCTGATTTCAGGAGTAGCTCCTTCAACAGCAGGAGTTATAGTTGTAACAGAGGTTGGCACATAGGGACCCTCCAACACAATCTCTGGTAGTTGTACATCCAGATTCTCTCAGTAGAGCATCATTCTGCACTTCCAACCAGAAAAGTTCTGATGATTGAACTTTGGAGGTTTGCCCATTGAGCCATTGTCATAGTATGAGGAACTTGCAGCACTGTTGTCCATGAAAACTTTGGGAGAATGAGAGATCTAGAATGACACACACTCTAACCTGCTCTGATACCGGTTGTAGGTCCCAAAAGATATCCCAAGTATAAAGCCTTAAGCTGTAGAGGGGGGTGAATACAGCTATTTAAAAACTACACACAATTTTCTCAATGTTTGTATGTATTATCAACAAATGTTAATTACAAACGAGCTTGAATGCGGAAAGGTTCAAGCTGAGATGACAGATACAACAGTATGTTTAACTAGTCTAAGACAGACTTAAACTAATTACAATGAATACACTCACTAAGAATCACTCACTTTGTTTACAAGACTCAGAGGAACAGCTTGGATAAGAACAACTTAGACACAAAGGATTGTTATATCCAAACAGACTTGCATGCATGAAAGACACACTTGAATGCACGTTCACTCTTGGGTTCATCACTTAGCTTTTTTTTTTTTTTGGCTTTTTCTTTCAATCCTTTGAAGTCTCCTTTTATACCCACTCAGAGGATCTAAGAGAAGCTTCTTCATTGGATGAAAGGAAAAGTGGAAAGTCTTGTTGAAAAGACAACATAAACTTTTCTGCACATTCTGAAAAGCAGACTTGTCTTTATGTGGGCAGAACTTTTGTCTTTTTTTTTTGTCTACTGTTGCATAAGCTTTAACCAAATAAGGAATGTTAACTTTGCGTCTTTCTTCCTTTGTTAAGGCCTATTTTGATATAAGAAAAGGTCTGTCACCCTTTTTCAAATATCCTTTTGTCTTCATGTAACAGAATAGCGTGGGCAGGCTGAGCAGTTCTGATTTCCACTTTGTCTTCGAATTTGTAAACTGATCTTGTAGCCAAAAACAATACATGAGGACTTGGAAACATATTCCATGAAGTGTTTAGCCTGTTCACAAAGAACAGGTTCTGTTCACAAAGAACAGAACACTTGTAAACTGCCCAAGCTGCTCACCAGTGTAGAGCAGCGTAGACAGTTTATGTCCAGCCTGTTCAGCAGACTGAACAGCTTGGGCAAACTGCCTTTGTTGCAACACATGCAACACATAGAACAACTTTGGGCTGATATTGCAAATCATTTTCAGGTCTCAATAAGGCATATAACAGGCCTTAAATTCAACCTTCAAATACATCAACAGGTTTGATTAAGAATCTCCCCCTCAGATGCAGAACAGGTTTGACTGAGGCCTTTTTGTGCCTAACACAAACACAACATAATATGCAAAACCATCAATGGACTTTTGAACAGGTCCCCAAACATCTGAGTAAATAAGTTGCTAAGGTTTATTTGCGATGAACGAATTTTGACTAAAAGGTTGCTTGTGACTTTTATTAACCGAACATGAAATACAATGAATATGAATTTTAGACATTGAATGAAAACTAGAACCAAAATCTTTAACAAGATGCTTGAAAACACGAGTCGATGGATGACCGAAAGTGTGGTGATAGTTTAAGGGTGAGACTTTAGTAGCCATGTTCACTTGCGGAAGTGAAAGGTGATTTGCATAGTAGACATCATTTATGTTCTCCCCCCGCATGAGAGGCGCCCCCGTGCGAAGATCCTTGACTAGAAAATGAAAAAGGAAAGAATACAACAGAGACGTGGTTAGTACGACAAAGTTTAGCAACAGAAAGGAGTTTTTAACGAAGATTAGGAACACAAAGGACATTTGATAATTTTAAAGAGCGGGTTTGAGTGGGAAGATTTGTGTGCCCAGTGTGAGAATGGAGAGAGTTGTACCGTCACTAAGATGGATTTCATCTGGTCCACCATATTCCGAGAGCGTGTGAAGAGAGGAACGATATGAAGTTAGGTGGTGCGAGGCTCCAGAGTCCACTAGCCAAGGTGCAGTCACCGGAGACGAGTATCAGCTCGAATTAGTGGCATTGGCAACCGGATTATTGGAGGAGCAGGTGATGTTATAGTCTTTCAAGAACCGAGTGAGCTTTCGGCAATCGCACGTGTCATGACCCGGAATGTTACAGAAGTGACAGTAGAGTGAGGAACGATTGTTCCTGGTTTGATTGTTGTTGCTTGAGCGACTGTTTGAAGATGGGTTTCCAGAGTTAAAGCGACTCAGATGATGCAAACGAGGCTGATAATCAGACGATGATCGGTTATGAAACCCAGCCGACTGATGTTGAGAGAAGTTTGCTGTGGCAATAAGGGGTGCAGCAGCAGATTCAGTCTCTTTTTAAAGATCGTTCAAAGTCCACTAGTTTGTCAAAGAGTTCTGAAAATGATACCGGGTTTTAACAAACTTTGATGGCAGCTGTAATGGGTCTATATTCATATCCAATTTGGCTGAGTACATGGACTAAGAGGTCTTCTTCATGAATGGGATGTTGAGCAAGTGCTAGTTCATCAGCAATTGATCCCATATCATCAAGGAAATCTGCAATGGAACGATTACCTTTAGGATTCTTTGCGAGTTTGGATTTTAGCAAAATAATTCTGGAATGAGATTGGCTTGCGTAGCTTGTGTTTAGTCGATCCCAAGCTTCTTTTGCAGTGGACGCAGATGTGATAATCGGTTAAATTGGATCAGAACAGCTTCTGAGTATAGCACTAAAACTAATCTGATCTTGGCGATACCAGATTGTGTACTCGGGATTTTATTTTGTGTTGTCCTTGTCGATTAGAGTTCGTGGTGGTGGTGAGCAGCAGCCATCGATGAAACCGTCTAGATCGAGGCCAATGAGGGTTGATTGAATCTGTTTGCGCCATACTGGGAAATTCGTGGCGGGGAGTTTGATCGGAAAGTGGCTGGTGGCTGTTAGTTGAACAATGGTTTCAGATGATGCCATGGAGATCGTAGCTAGGTTAGGATTACACGAGAAGAAATGAATCAAGACTCGTTAGAGCAAGGTGGTCTCTGATACCATGTGAAGGTATTGATTTGAATTGCATAAAAGAGATTTACAATATAGAATATATAATACGTTTACAATCTTGGGAGGAGCACTAATCTAAGAGATATACATGGAATATATTTTGAACCATAAATAAAAGATATATACTCCTATAATTGAGCATGGTCAACTTATATCCTTGATACATCTCCCAATCAAATAATCTGACCATTCTAATATGTCTTTGTAGTTTATCAGCCTCCTATCCATGTAACTTGAACGATTAAAAGATATGCAAAGGAAACTCTAAAGCTTTTTTAATATAGATATCAAGTTATAGTAGCTTAAAACAACTAATATGCAAGAATGCACCCTAGTAAGAGGATGTCAGTCAATATCATCTGCATCCGCAAGAAAGATTTAGAGAATTTACAAGAGCCGTGAGGTTAACAAAAATGCTTAGAAACTTTTTGATTGTGGATTTCACAAATATGAATATGAACAGGGTGCTTGTGTCATGTAGTTATCATGCTTTCAATCAACCCTAATCCACAAAAATTTGAGACACATGAATACATGTAAGTTTCAAACAACAAATATGTATGTGTGTGTGTGTGTGTGTGTGCATGCTACCATGGTGTTTCGGGTTCCAAATTGCAAACATTGTTGGTACACCTTGTGCGACGATAACAGTCTAAGTGATCTAACATTGTGGTTCAAGTAATATTCAAAGTATTAGATATTAACGAGTATTTGATATAAGTATCTATATATGTTTGATTGTTATTGATTGTATGGTTGAGCTTGATGTAATGAATTACAGGAAGTTCAAACATAAAGATCAAAGATAAAATTAAACATAAGTTAAAGACTTAAGTTTCAATACTAAGTTAAATATGTGAAAGTGTAAATTCGAATTCACTAAGGTGTAGGATTCGAATCTATGACAGATTCGAATGTGTTCCTTAGGCAGATTCGAATGTACATCATAAGGTAGTTTCGAGAGTGTCAAGGGGACAAACTCGAATGGGCCTTGGGCCTGATTCGAGTTTGGCCCATGGCAAACTCGAATAAGCCTCTATAATTAGGAATAGACTCGAATCATTAGGTGACTTTTTGCAGAATTCGAGAGAGATTAAGCACAAGGCGATTTCGAGTTTATCAGTGCTTTTAGTGTTGTTTCGGAGAGAATCAATTCGTAGGTGCGTTCGTTGTTGTTCGTACAGCTTGTTGATAGTCTCCGTGTTCCGTGTGAGAGTTGTTTCCGTCAACCCGTTAACGAGGATTCCGCACTCGTTGACGGTCTCGCGTCTAGATAGATCCGTAGTGTGTAGACCTTACAAGTGGTATCAGAGACTAAGGGTTGTTCTTCGTGTTCATACTAGGTTTCTTGACGCTTTTGGACGGTTATTCTCTCAAGTGTTTGTGTTTTTCGTGTGTTTCGAGCTTATCAAATTGGGATCCGGGAAATACTTTGGTGTTTTTCACGTTTTTGATCGAAGTCATTATTTTTCTTTGTAAAAATATTGATTTAATCTGAAAAACGTTAAAAAAATCCAAGTATTAGCCGTTTTTCGAGTTTGCGGCGCTCGAATCTGTTAGGAGTAATTAGGGTTTTTCTTAGTCTCGAGTCTAACCAAAAATCCGCTCCTTTCGAGTTTGCTTTCAAGTGTTTCGAATTTAAGGTTGTCGAGTTTGATTCGAATCTGCCCTAGAGTCGAATAGGAGCTTCGAGTTTGCTGGGCTTCGACTTTGACTGTTTCGAGTTTGCTTGGACCTTTGAGTTTGAGACTTTCGAGTTTGTCACCTGTTTCGAATTTAACTGAATTTCAGAACTTAATCGAATTTAATCCCAAATAGGTTTAACCTTAATTAAACCGAATTTATCTAAATTCGAAAGAATTAACTTAAATTAATTTCGAATTAAATTTATTAAGTTAAAATTCAATTACTTTTGAAACAATGTCAAATTTACAAAGGTTTCTAGAGATGGATCATGAGGTAGGGAAAGCAAATACACTGCCTAAGCTGATGAAACTTGAAGATTATTATTGGTGGAAAGATCAGTTTGCCGATTTTGTACGTTTCAACGACATGAGAATGTGGATATGTATCGACGAAGGATACATCCCACCTACCACAGAAGTTGAAGGGCGTCAAAGAGTCTTATCATATCAAATGATGAAGGAGGATGATAAGAAACTATAAGAAGCCGAAAACATAGGCTTCTCGATTATTCGAATGACACTGCCTCAGACTATACTACACATATTCCGCAATCAAAAGACATCTAAGGAGCTTTGGGAAACACTGGAAAAGAGGTGTGAGGGTAATCCGAGTTTTGGAAGGAAGCGCATGGAGTTGTTGAAACAACAATTTGCGATTTTCAAGGCTTTGAAGGGTGAAAAGCTGGACGACACTATCACCCGCTTTTATCATCTGCTTACAGAGCTTGAGAGTCATGGGATTGAGTATAGTGATACCGAAAAGAACAATAAGCTTCTTGATGCCTTACCAGCCAAATGGGCGATGTACGTGGCTATGATTAAGCTTGATGAAGATAAGTATTTTACTCAATCGTTGGAGAATGTAGTGGGAACACTGAGGGCTTATCACTTCGAGCTACTGAAGGCCGAAACAGATTATGAACAAGTCCAAAATCCAGCCATGTATTGTGGAAAATCAACAAAACCTTCAGCGGTAGCTGATATGAAGACTGCCACAACGTTCTTCACTGGAGAAACGTCGTCACCACCAGAAACTGACGACGCACAGAATAGAGCGTTCTTAGGGTTTGGGAGACCGGAAGAACCGCAACATCAGGCAACACCTGCATCAATATCTCAGGGCTACTCTAAGATGCCCATGAGCGCTAAGTCGGCCGAAGAACATTTGAATCTGTTGGCGTCATTCGTGGCCGCATATGAGAACTGCGTACAAGGGAAAATAAACGATCCTGCACTCTGGGATGAAGACTATGATCAGGTAGACCCGGACGACCTTGAGGAGATGGATCTCAAATGGCAACTGGCCATGGTAACCCAATGGGTTAAACGATTCATCAAGCGCACGGGAAGAAATTAGAGCTTGAATAATAAGGGGATTGGCTTTGATAAGTCCAAGGTGAAATGCTATAACTGTCAGGGATTAGGACACTTCGCCAGAGAATGTCAGAGACCGAAGGTAGATACTTACCAAGGGCAGAATCGGTCGCATGGACAGTTTCAGAACCAGTCTCAACAGAGGTATCTTCCGAGCTCATCATCTGGTCAAGCCAACATAGCTGGTCTGTTATCAAACGTCACATCCAACAGACAGCTGGATGGTACTTATGACTGGAGCTCACATCCGGAAACTAATGCTAGAGCCTTTATGGCTGAAGTCACTGAGAGTGGATTTGAAGGGGAAGAGCAGAACACAAGGGACAGCAGTCAACACGAAAGCAGTCCAATGTGGGTGGAGAAGTCGAATGATCAGACACTTCTGGAGTTTGCGGCTAAAATGGCCAACCTCGACTCAGATTACACAAAGGTAAGTCTGAATTACTCTCTTTTCCAAGAATTATGTGTTTTATGGGTTACGTCTAACGACAGGTTGAATCTAGTATTAGAATCACATAAAAACATATCTGCTCAAAATGAATCTTTAAAATATGATAATGCTAGCTTAAATGACATTAAGCAAGATCTTAGGGATAAACTTAAGGCTGATGCTCAAGATGTAATAGTTCTGAAAGACAAGCTGAGTGAGCAGTGTGTTAGATTAGAGCTGATGTATGAGCATGTAGAGGCCTTGACCAAAGATCTTAAGACCAAAGACATAGAGCTAGCTGAAACTAAGGTGAAGGTAGCTGAGGCTAATAGTAAGCTAGAAAAGTTTAGGAACTCAAGTCTGAACCTAGGGAAAGTTTTAGATGCTCAACGCCAATCTAAAAAGCCTGTAGGCCTAGGATTTCATGAGATTCCTCCACCATTTAATGCAAACTATGTGCCTCTACCTCAGGAGAAAACTGAGAAATCAGAAGACTTAGAGGAAATACCTGCACACGTGTCTGAGCCTGTAAAAGAAAATCCACCTAAGGTGACTGATACAAACGTCAAGATTAAGAAAGTCAAATTTGTGTCTTCCTCTTGTGAAACACCTGCAGGAAAACAAAAAATTGATTTTAATGATCAGGATGATGAACCAGTCACAATAGATGTTCAAAAAGAACCAGACACTAGTGACACACTTAAGTCAAAGGGCTCACACAAGAAGCCGATTGACAAGATGTCATGCTTTAGATGTCACGAGAGGGGGCATGTTGCTTCTAACTGTCCGCATAGGAAAGTTGACACTACACCTAAGACAGGGAAGCAAGAACAATCTAAACCTTCAACAAGTGTGGCGAGCACTAGTAGTTCTCAGAGTACCGAGAAAACTGTGCAGGCTACACCAAAACAGGTTATGAAACAAATACCGGTAAAAAGTAGACCAAATGAAGTGGTTAGGAGTAATTCACAGAATAGAGTCCCTAATCATTCTTGGTCAGGTTCTCAACAAGTCTATAGGAGTACAACACCTAGACGATCTTACACTCCAGTAAGGTCACATACTCCTGTTAGACATCACACACCGGTTAGAGCTCAGGGATCTCAATCTGAAATGCAATATAATCGGAATTATTCAAGAGCTCCACAACAAATGCCTACTCAAAGGCAAAGAGTGAATTTACATCACTCGACACCACAACAAACTCCTGTTCAACGACCCAAGTCACCTGAAAGGCGAGATGGGTATTTGAAAGAGTTTAAATATGTGGACGAGAATGGTATAACCAAGTAAGTTATGGCTTGGGTTCCCCGTGATAACTAACCTATTTTCTTTTATGTGCAGGAGATAACCACAGGTCCAAACAACAAATGGTTCGTCGACAGTGGATGCTCCAGGCACATGACAGGGGAAAGAAGTCTACTTACAGACTTCAAGGGAGGGAATCGGGGATCTGTATCATTCGCGGGAAACAAGGGTGGAACCATCACTGGTACTGGAGAAGTCACTAATGGGACGATTACATTGGATCAAGTTTATCACGTTGATAAACTGGTTCATAATCTCATTAGTGTATCTCAAATCTGTGATAGAAAGAATTCAGTGCTGTTCACTGACACTGAAGCGTTAGTGCTAAAACCGGGATTCAAGATACCTGAAGAGTGGATATTGATGAGGGCTCCAAGGAAGAACGACTTGTATATGCTCGACATGAACAAGCCTGAATCTTCGATGGGTCCAATCTGTTTATTATCTAAAGCTTCGGAGACTGAATCAGTTTTATGGCATAGACGCATGGCACTCTTGCACCTAAGAAAAATGAACTATATTACCAAAAATGGGTTGGTGCAAGGTGTACCTATGAAGAGTTTTCAGTTCGAGGACGAGTGTCTACCATGCAAGAAGGGCAAACAACATAAGAAGGCACACAAGTCTAAGACTCTGAACTCCATAACCTCTACATTCGATTTGTTGCATATGGATCTCTTCGGACCAATCAACAAAAGGAGTATAGGAGGTAGTTGGTATTGTTTAGTTATCACTGACAATTACTCACGATTTTCTTGGGTTTTCTTTCTAGGTACGAAGAACGAGACAACATCCAAGCTCATCGGGTTCTTAGACCAAGTGGAGAATTCCTATGGAACACGGGTTAAAAGGCTTCGTAGTGATAATGGAACTGAGTTTAAAAACACTGTAATTGGTGTATATTGCCTCTCAAAGGGCATAGTGCATCAATTTAGTGCACCGTATGAGCCTCAACAAAATGGGGTGGTTGAAAAAAAGAACAGGACATTGATTGAGGCTGCAAGGACTATGCTTTCGGATTCAAAGCTTCCTACCATGTTTTGGGGGGAGGCAGTGAATACCGCGTGCCATATTTTAAACCGAGTCCTTACAGTCAAATCTTTAAACAAAACTTGTTATAAAATTTTGAATAAACGGCCACCTAATTTAACTGGCTTCGAACCGTTTGGGGTACCATGTACTTTATTGCGAACAAAACATCGACCTAAGTTTGGTGAAAAGGCTGACGAAGGATACTTCCTAGGTTATGTGCCGAACTCACCAAACAAACGGGTTTTTAACAAAACGAATGGTACAGTAGAGATTGTGTATAACATTGAAGTCACAAGTTATACACATGAACCCCAAACAGGTCCGGAATGGATATTTGACTATGATAAATTATTTGAGTCATTTAACATTCCTTTGGATGAAAATGCAGGTACGATCGAAAAGGACTTGGCGACGTTGAATCTGAATGACGAAGGTCATACCTTTCCGAGGACTACTTTTCAATCCACATCCGAGCCTACTTTGACTGAAGATGGATCTCCAGAAGTTACGGGTTCAGAAGCACCTTCAACTGAGAATCAAACTCAGACAACTAATTCCAACTCTGAGGAAACTGTCCACGAGGAGGAAAATGTAGAATCTGAGGAAATTCCCCCACTAGGTGAAATAGGATCTAACTTAGGAGATAATCTGAGAGTTGACGAGATAGAGACTTCTAGGATTAACAAGAACCATCCTATAGAAAGCATCATAGGAAATCCTAATGAGGGTGTGAGGACTAGGAGTAGTTTAAATAACAACACTGTGTTGTTGTCGATGATAAATGACTCCGAGGCCTATCATACCTGCCTTTATTCTTGTTTCATCTCGCAAGTAGAGCCGAAGAATGCGCAAATGGCACTAAAGGTTAACTCTTGGGTTGAAGCGATGCAGGAAGAACTCTCTCAGTTTAGGAAACTAGAAGTGTGGGAGTTAGTTCCATTACCTCGAGGGGAAATTGCCATAGGAACCAAATGGGTTTTTAAGTGCAAAAGAGACGATCGGGGTATAGTCACTCGCAACATGGCTAGGTTAGTTGTAAAGGGTTTCAACCAAGAGGAGGGAATCGATTACAATGAGGTGTTTGCGCCAGTAGCAAGGCTGGAAGCCATTAGGTTGTTTCTGGCTTTTGCTTCCTTCAAAGGCTTTAAGGTATATCAACTAGATGTTAAGAGTGCTTTCCTCTACGGGAAAGTGAAGGAACTGGTGTATGTAGAACAGCCGCCCGGTTTTACAGATCCAAAATATCTAGACAGAGTATATCGATTAGATAAGGCTCTTTATGGATTGCATCAAGCACCTAGGTTGTGGTACGAGACTTTATCCAACCATCTGTTAGAGAACGGGTTTGATAGGGGTAGGTTAGATAGTACGCTGTTCGTTAAGAGAAAGGGAGACCACTTCATCTTGGTACAAGTGTACGTCGATGATATCATCTTTGGATCATCAGACGAGCAAATGTGCAAAGATTTTGAGAAGGTGATGAAGTCGAAATTCGAGATGAGAGCAATGGGTGAAATAAATTTCTTTTTGGGGTTGCAAGTTGACCAGAAGAAGGAAGGAATGTTTATCCATCAGACGAAGTATGTCTATGACATATTAGAGCGCTTCGGGATGGAAGGGACGAAACTGACAGCCCATTTCAGCACGCCGATTCAAGTGAATCACAATCTCGTATCAGGTACTGAAAGCGATACCGATGTGGATCCGACGTTTAATCGGGCCATGATTGGATCACTTATGTATTTAACTACTTCAAGACCTGACATCATGTTTGCTGTGTGTATTTGTGCTAGGTTTCAAGCTAATCCGAAGGAAATGCACATGAAAGCTGTGAAGCGGATTCTACGATACCTCAAGTCGAAACCGAAGCTGGGACTTTGGTATCACGCGGAGGGAGATCTAGAGTTGGAGGCGTTCACGGATTCTGACTACGGAGGATGCAGCTTGACGCACAAATCAACAACTGGAGGTTGTCAATTCCTAGGAGGGAGACTGGTTTCCTGGCAATGCAAGAAACAGATGTCGGTAGCCGTGTCAACGTGCGAGGCCGAGTATGTTGCTGCTGGTAGTTGCTGCTCACAGGTTCTGTGGATACAACAACAATTGCGGGATTACGGTTTGGCTTACACTCAAACTCCTATTAGGATAGATAACCAATCTACAATTGCTATAACAAATAATCCAGTTAAACACAATAAAACAAAGCACATAGACATAAGGCATCATTTTATTCGTGATTGTGCTGAAAAGAACTTAATCAAATTGGTAAAAGTGGCAACGGACGATAATAATGCTGATTTATTTACCAAAGCCTTTGATAAGTCACGGTTTGAATATTTGATTCAACTAAATGGAATGCGCAACCCAGAGTAATTTGACCTTAGTAGAAGTTTTTACTTTCTTTTATAGTTGTAGTCTTTCTTTCTTTTTATAGTAAGCTTGCCAAATTAGGATAGTTTCTATTTTTAGTAAGTTAGTAGGTTATATTCTTTTATTGCTATTTCTTATGAAAAACAAAAGAAAAAAGAGAGAAAACCATAAAAAAATTCAAAAAAAGAGAATATCAGAAAAGGAGTTAAGTCTTAGATGCATAGGTTCAAAGTGACGAAAATTAGCACAGTCGTTACAAACTCTAAGTGTTTAGGCTTTCACACATAATGCACCTAAAATTCTAAGTGTTATACTTTATTTTAGTTTGATGTGTTGGTAGGCATAATGCATATAGGGAGTCTCAAGGCTAATAAAATATTCAAGAAAAAGTCAAACGTGTCACTAACCTAGATGTATGACCAATCGGTCTTAATTTTTATGTAGGAGACATACAAACTTTGAGTCTAAATGAGGTATGCAAACTTTCTAAGGATGTATAGCAACATGAAATACATCTTAAAATGGAAAGCATAGAAAAATCATAAAGAATTGGGAGTCAAAATCATGTAACTCTGTTGTACGTAAGTACAGACCTGTTGCCTCTGTTTTGATTCGGGTTAGCAAGATAAGTCGCTTTGTTGTACGTCAGTACAGACCTGTCACCGCTGTCTTTCTAGCTTTAAAAATAAACTTTAAGTCAAACTAAGACACTTTGTTGTATGTAAATACAGACCTATGTCTGATGTTTGTCTTTTAAAGAAAGTTTGCAAATACCAAAAAGTTAGAATCATTGTCTGTATGCCTTGATCATAAAAGTTTGTCTATGTCTGAGTCACGTAAGATAATTTCATGATAAATAAAAATGCCAAGGGATATTCCGAAATGTAGCATGTTTAAAGGGGTAAATACCAACAATCAGCTAAACGGGTATGTCACGCCAAACAATCAAAGGTTTCAAAAATTCCTAAGTGTGAAAGCTTAAGTACTGAAAGTGAGTATATGACACCGCTATCTGATTGAACCTTTTTTTGACTATGCTCATCAAAAATAATGTGTTAAGTGTTTAGCATAGGTTGTAAATTTTAATAATTTTAATAAGTATAGTTTAAGTCTAGGTTAAATCTTTTGTTTCAATATTTTAAAATTTTATTTTTACTTTATTTTATTTTATTTTATTTTTAATTTTCTTAGGAAAAAGGTCAAAAAATACTAAGGGTGCATTCATAGTTGAATAAAATAAACATTGCGTGAAATCTTGTGCTTAGGGTAAAATATTTGGCATAGTTTATTCTGTTACACAATAAGGTTGATAAGGTTGAAAAAGTTGAATTTATTTCAAAATTTTTGAAATTTTCAAAGTTTCAGGAGTTAATTCGAGTTTAACCTAAACTCGAATATGGATGTGCTCGAATCTGTCAGTAGATTCGAAAGAGGCATTAGATTCGAATGTTGGTAGTATAAATAGGTCAACAGTGATGGCATTAATTCAACTGTTTCGAATCTATTCTCTCGAGTTTATTCAGGCGATTTCGAATCTAATCACTCGAGTTTGCCGTTTTCAAGAAATCAACTCTTTGTCGAGTTTCTGTCCGTGTGGGTTCGATACTACTCATAGATCTAGGTATAATCAAGTGTTTTGTACAAGATTTAAGTAGTATTATACTCCATTTAAACCAAAATCATTAGAATTTGAAGTTTTAGTGGTAGAAAGTTTGTTTTTCAAAATTACAAACTTTGAACCGGTAAAAAGTCAAATTAATTACAAATATCATTGATTAGAACCTAGTAGGACTAATACATGATATTTTCTGAGTCTAAAATGGTTAAAATCATGGATGTTTGTGATGTTGTTGGCCGACTCATTCGAATCTGTTCATGACCAGTCTCGAGTTTGTCAGTAAACTCGAGAAGGACATTAAACTCGAATGTGTCATCAAACTCGAAAAAGTGTTACTTCGAATCTGTTTGTTTGAGTTTGTCATTTTATTTGAATTATTCAATTTAAATTTAATTAAACTTGTAGAAATTCATATGTGTTGGATTTTGTACTTACACAAGTTCAAAATAAAACAAATCTGAATTTAAGCAAGGTTATTAATGTTTAATAATTCTAATATTTTATTTGATATGTTGTGCAGACATGGCGGATAGAGTGTTTGTTCGAAAGCATAATATGGTCATTCCCCCGGACCATGCTATCCCCGAAGCACAGACTTTCCGCCAGATGGTGGATTTCCTAGTAGAATCTAGGATCTCGTTCGCACTATCGCACAATATCCAAATCGTTATTCCCTATGTGCGCCTATTTTATGAACATTTGCAGGTCGATTGTACTGTCACCCCAACAGTTCTAAGGACAAGGATAGCTGGACAGCCGTTGGTATTTTCTGCTGATATTCTACGCCAAGTTCTGCAGTTGGGAACTCAGGAGCAAGAGAATGGGCTTATAGATTTCCCATTAAGTATTAGGCAGGCTGCCTTTATAAGGATGGGATATAGTTTGGATGTTACTAAGACATCCTATATGAAGAGTGGGCTCATTGGGCAATGGCGATATCTGGCCCACGTTTTCATGGTATGCTTCGCAGTGAAGAAAGCGGGATTTGATTATATCGTATCGAAGATCCAATCGGGGATAATCGCATTGGTTCATAATCAGGAGTTTAGCTTTTCAGAGATGTTCTTCTCGGAGTTCGTTCATCAGATAACGGCTCCGGAGAGAGAAAGATTTCTTCTTTATCCACGTTTCGTCATGATGCTCATCAGGCATTTTCTGCCAAATCTGCCGCAGCTGAACGACATTCAGAGCGTTGCAGTTATTGATAAAAGAATTTTTGCCGATTGCTCCTCTCATCGAGGAAGATTAGCTGTCCCGATAGAGACACCTTTATTTGGTGCTATAATCGATCCGAATTTTGTGGCCCCTCAAGATGCCAACTGGGCAGGGGCAGTGGAAGTTCCGCAGAGACAGCCACAGCAACAGCAGCAACAACGCCAACGACCTCAACAACAGAGAAGACGCCAAAGGACGTCATCGAGTCAAGTACAGGCAGATAGGCCTTCCTCTAGTCAAGTTCAAGAGCCACAAGAGGCTGGACCTTCAAGTACACCAGCAGTATCTATTCCGACATCTGATCAGTTATGTCAAACACTGCATGAGATTTGGGAAGCTGGTCCAAATGCCAATGAAGAAATAACAACAGCGTTAGTTGGAGAATTGTTAGAGCCTCCAGAAGGAGAAGATGACATCCTTAGGCAAATTGATGAGTATCAATCAGCGCCAGAAGGAGAAGCCATCTCAGCTTCTGAGTCTGAAGACATGGAAGAGATTGAAGTTGAAGTTCCAGAGCCTGTGAATGAAGAACCATCCATACAAATCCGAACTTATGGGTCAAGGTTAGTGGTAATCAATGAAGAAACCACGAGGAGAAGAGCATCAAGGGAGTCTGATAACTCTGATTTTGAGGAAGAAGAAGTTGCTCCATTATTGACAAGGCAAAGGGCTAAACGTCATCGTTTTATGCAGGGAGCTACCTCAGCTTCTGCTGCACAGCCAGAAATATCTCAACCTCCACCTACTCAATCTACCATTCCACCATCACCACCACCTGTTGAACCGTACATTCCATCACCAATCACTCCAACCCCAATACAATCCATTCCATCAACCTCATTCACCTTCATGGAGAATCAAAGATTTTCTGAGCTGAAGAGCAGAGTAGACTTCCAACAAATTCAAATATTCGATCTGACAACGGCTCTCGCCGAAATTCAGAAGCATAATGCCAACATAGACATCGAAAATGCCGAGTTAAAGAAGGTTATGGGCAAGGTACAGGAAGAAAACTTGGAGCTGAAAACATTTGTTGCTGATCAAGCAGCCGAAATAAGATCGATGCGCTCCCTGATTGAGCAATTAATGCAAAATCTAAAGGCTCAGGGGGAGACAAGCTGCAGGGATCAAATAGAGCTGCCCAGGGATGAAAATAATGATGGAGATAATGATGGCAATGATCCCAGCACGCAAAGACATAGTGAGCCAGTAGATTTTACTGCTGCTCAAGATGCTGAGACTCAGGGGGAGCCAAGTCAATCGGGAGCTGTAGAAGGAGAGGCCAGTTCATCAAAAGCCACAGAGTCAGAGATACACGAAATGATCGAAGCTCTAATGGATCTCGATGACGACCCTATGGACCTTGGCTTTGACTTTGAGGATGAAATGGAGGAACTAGAAGAAGGAGAATTTGTGCCCGAAGATGTAACAGATTGGCAATCTGATGATGAAGTTTGTGCTGATGAAAAAGATGAAGCAAATGAGATCGTTGTTCAGCAAAACCCCATCACAGATACTTACATAACGGAAGGAGATCAGATGATTGACATCGAAGTGGTACACGCTGCTTTAAATGTTGAATCAGCAAGTGAAGAACCTGCCAGAGAACTTACCAATGAAGAGAAAAGAAAACTATGGTTTAGGGCAGAGAAAAGAGAGTTGGAGCCAAAAAGGAAAAATACGTGTGCCGGGTACTGGAGAACTTTTAGGAAGTATATTGAGCTGGTTCTTTGATCGGGAATTGCAGCTATTCATCATTAAAAGAAAAGATGGTCTCTAGTATCTAAGAAGAACTCTGAAAGTGTTCAACTCCTTGCCAAAGATCGAAATAAAGGCGTTAGCATGGAAGGAGTTAATCAACATCGGCAACGACCCTTACGCTGAAATAATTGCCAAGATCATAAGAAAAGAAGGAAGGTCGAGGAATTTCGAACGTCTCAATTCGAGGGTAGGTAAACGAGTAATGGACCATTCTTGAATTGATCCTCTGACTGGGCGTCCATGGATGAAAATACAATACAGACCAGTGAGATGTCTGAGAAAGGTTCCACTCAAGCCAATGCCACAGGACGTCATGAAAAACCTAAACTGGTGGTACGTGGAAAGTGAGACGGGAGAAGCTGTGATGGAAGATTTTGAAGAAAAAGTGATTCTTAGAGTCTACGATCCCCTTCACCTTGTAAATCTTTCTAAAGATGACCTTCAAATACTTCATGCTCATAGAATCTCAAGCGACACTCATATGGATAGTGAGGCTAGGAAGTATGAAAATGTAGTTAAAGTGTGTATCGAGAAAGGCTTGTATGCTGGCAGCGATTTAAATAAATAAACAAAGTACTTAATCAAATGTGTGAATTATTAGAAGCTATCGTTAAGGGGGAGTCTGTTGGTACACCTTGTGTGACGATAGCAGTCTAAGTGATCTAACATTGTGGTTCAAGTAATATTCAAAGTATTAGATATTAACGAGTATTTGATATAAGTATTTATATATGTTTGGTTGTTATTGATTGTATGGTTGAACTTGATGTAATGAATTACAGGAAGTTCAAACATAAAGATCAAAGATAAAATTAAACATAAGTTAAAGACTTAAGTTTCAATACTAAGTTAAATATGTGAAAGTGTAAATTCGAATTCACTAAGGTGTAGGATTCGAATCTATGACAGATTCGAATGTGTTCCTTAGGCAGATTCGAATGTACATCATAAGGTAGTTTCGAGAGTGTCAAGGGGACAAACTCGAATGGGCCTTGGGCCTGATTCGAGTTTGGCCCATGGCAAACTCGAATAAGCCTCTATAATTAGGAATAGACTCGAATCATTAGGTGACTTTTTGCAGAATTCGAGAGAGATTAAGCAAAAGGCGATTTCGAGTTTATCAGTGTTTTTAGTGTTGTTTTGGAGAGAATCAATTCGTAGGTGCGTTCGTTGTTGTTCGTACAGCTTGTTGATAGTCTCCGTGTTCCGTGTGAGAGTTGTTTCCATCAACCCGTTAACGAGGATTCCGCACTCGTTGACGGTCTCGCGTCTAGATAGATCCGTAGTGTGTAGACCTTACAAACATGGAAGATGTTTTATGTAAGATGGTAAATTTTGGTTTTCTTTCTGCCACAAGATTAGAGCCACATCTTTGAACCACTAAGTGAGATCAACAAAGAGTCAAAGACTAACCTGTGTTCTAATTGAGATATTTGTACTACTTTGTCTAGGATATCGAATACAATTTTTAATAAGGGTGTATGCATCCCTTTTACAAAATGCACATTCCCTATACCTATCAAATTGTGCCTATTAACCAATCAAAATTCAAAGAAATGATTAAAATGCATCAATATATGCAAGTAGATTTCAAAATCAAATAAAAAATTGCAGCTGTTGAACTCATAGCCCTATACATGATCTGAAGTTTGTTATTCCAAGAAGCAGGATCATTTTATCTTAATATTTTATATGGACAAAAACAAACCTCTCCACAGAGCGACTCAAAGAAGAGTTGGCTTGTGCGTAGGTAGCCTACTTTAAAAAAAGTTAGTAAATGGGAAAGATCACATACTACACATGTAGTGTTCATCAAATAGACAATAAGATCAGACCATTGACCTACCTTTTAGCTGCACAATAACATACCTTTGCGCCATAAATATCAATCTTAGAAGAAGAAGCATACCTTCAAATTGTAGTTCAACAAGGCTAGCTCAAGATCGCAACATCTTGAAATATATCATAATGTGTAGTCTTGAACTCATTTGCTAACAATACTCGTTATCCACCTAGGACAAATATTTTGTTGCCCCACATTAGTTACGGTTAAAATATGTTTAATTCATGTAACAATCATCTTTAGCACTATTTAGCTTACAAAATAAAAGGTCATTGTGAAACTTGTGGAGCAACAATTATGGTTGTGCTAAATCTTTCTTGGAATAGAGGGGTTAGGATCAAATGCGCTTACTTTCTTATATTCTAATCACTCCAAATGACAATTAACGTGTGTTCAAAGATATACTTCAACAAACATGACAGGAACTACCAATATTTCTGATCAAAACTATTCAAAGTATTTCAACAAACAGGTTTTAAGCATAAAAAAATAATGGATGGTAATCATCGTCTAAAATAGCACAGGGTATTTAACAAAATATTGACTACCTATTTCAATTAAAAATTAAGGGGAAAATAAGGATAAAAAGTTAATATTACTTGAGAATCATTTTCTTTAACCGGATGAAGTGTATATATCACAAAAAGGAGTAGTAGTAGTAATCTATCGTTAGTTACAATAAGGAGCATAAATTTCTAGCTGTTAAAAAGAGAATAGCATCATTAAATAATGGAAGATTGAACCCTAATTTTTCTTGATATTTAATCTGAAGTCGATGATACTGGTGTTCCACGCGCAACATTGACATATATGGTTTGAAGCAAAGATGAATAAACTACATAATTTTGGAAAACAAATGCTTTCTAGTTTGGTGATATTTATGAAACACATTGCATTCTTCAAAACATAATAAAGATATAATATTAACCAGATTTATATACACACAAACACACGTATTATGTCTACATAAAATGTATGTGTGTTTACACACATATAATATATACATAGAACATGTGTATGTATATAGTCAGATTCATATAAAACAATATATTTCGTAAGAATGTGATATTTTTATAAGTAATCATATATTATTAATGTAAACTTGATTATGAGAAATAAACTTCATAAGTTTTTTAAAGAAGGAAATTTTGGTACCCTGGATTTTGCTAGCTTAGGGGCTTATGTTGTAGCTGCAAGTGAATATATTATTAATCTCCTAATACACAACTAAGGATCAGTGCACCATGTGGGTTTCTTTTGGTGTCTGTTTCAACCACCCTTCTTAACGATCACATGGACCATACACTTACAACTTAAAAATGACATAGGCATTCATCAAAAAGTTGGGATGCAATGCAGTTTATGCTGTCAATAGAAAAAGATTCTCACTCTAACTAAAGTTAGCATGTGAAATGAAACGATGGTGGTGGGTATGATGAACTTGTCCATATGATTGATAAATAAACTTAATTTCGAAATGAATACCCAATAAGGAAACATGCAAGAAAGCTTAAAATTTAAAAACCATACTTGAAGTAATAGATTCCCTCGTCACTTTGTGATAAGGTCAACTTGCAGATATATTACAACCAAAACATTGTATGATCAAGATAATGCAAATTGGTTAATGATTTGATTACAACGTGAACTTGATAAAGGATCTTTGCTCCTTCAAAAATGTTTCTCCAATCTATGTAAATAAACGAATGTAAGAAATGATCGAACCATAAGATAAAGAAATGATCAAACACAGAAGATTGAAAGAAGTAAAAATTTTACTTATAAAATTGGTGAAGTTTCGATTGCTACACATATCTCCTTTCTTGATTTAACATGGATCTATTTTCGTTCGTGATTGTGTAGCATGAAAGAAGTCCTTACACGCCTAAAAAGAATCCAGTAAGAGACAGAAGCAGAGCAGAGCAACACTATTTCTGGTGTAGCATTTTCATGGTACCTGCGATGGTGTTTGATGGCAACCTGTGACCTCCATGGTTATGGCTTGATGCATGAAAGTAAATGAGGTATTGAGAGAAATACACTTTAATTCGTTTAGGTTGGACAAGAGAGAGTAAGAAACCAGGAACTGTCAAAACTGTTGGATCTTGTAGCAATCGAGGAGAGAGCAGATGATAAATGTCCCGGCCAAAAGATAGTAAATATAATTTTCCAAACCACATGTAGAAGAATACACGCAACACCAAAATTTAGTTGTGAATCAACACTTAGCTGCTCCATATCTCTATGTACATCCAAATAATTAGGCACAATATGATAAATAAAAAGATTCCCTTATAAACTTGCAAATTTGTAACCCCAAAGAATGATAAACTGTGTCCCAAGGATGAGCGATTAAGACTAATAACTATAGAAGTATTAGAAACACCATATCTATATTTTCTCATAAAACAAATTCATAATCGATTAAAAATTCTCAAAACTTGATCAACTTGAGACAATTTATAATAGAACAAGAAAAAGAAATCTAGTTAACCTTCATAATAAAGTTCTTTTAGTTGAATCCACACATCTAATTGAGATATGATCTTATAGATTATGCCTTTCTTAAATGAAAAAAAATTTAAACCTAGCAAAACCTAATACACCGCATTTCTTAAATGTTTAACTACTTACAAGCATTTTGTTAAACATTTGGGGCTGCGGATATGATAATGTTTTGTATTCACAGATGAAGATAACAAAGGAAATTTACAAAAAAGTTTAAACTAGTATACGGGGAAGTAAAAGAAAGAACTGGTAAAAGAAGATAGGAGATGGCTACAAGAGAGAAATAGCATTCATGTCACTGACTGAACTTGCTTAAGCACATTAAGAACGGTGGCTAAATGTCAGTTTCATCACTTCTTTCGAATATATAATCGTTGTAATAGTCATGGAAGCAACATAGCATAAAAAGATACTATTGTTGAGAATTATGGACTATCGTAAGTCATGAATTTCTTGAAAATGACATTGGTATGCCTACTCAATGTTTTAATAATTCTCGGTTTATAAGCCCCTTTGACCTGGTCTATTGGCATGAAATTTGATTGAGTATGCATCATCGTTGAGTAAATAATCAGTTACTGATAAAGTAGAGTGTCCACCTACGTTCAGAGGACCTCGAGTGCCATAAAGCAAAGGTTTCATGTCTTCAACCCAAATAAATGATGTATAGTGGACACCAGCACACACAACAATCATGTGGTTTCTCCTCTAGAGAAGAAATAACAAATATATATCACAAGCATACCATTATTAAACAACATGGGAACTAATGGATTTCACATTTCTAGTGTCTACAATTAGTTCTCTAAGACAATATTGTTCTTGAGGGACCCATAACTTGATCTCTCTAACAATTCTTGAAAAATCAACACTTTAACTTAAATATAATTTCATTTAACATTAGGTATTAGTAGGTAGTAACTAAACAGAAGTAATATGTACATCACATGCATCAACTCTATTTCAAACAAAACTTGCATTTTGTAACATCCGACATTAAACCAGGTTAGCAACTATGACCTAATCAGTATTTAATAGCCAGTTATAACCTATACAGTGGTCATTAGAAATTAATCAAACAAGGTTCATGAAGAAATTCAACTCAATTAGAATCAAATTCATCGGCGCGATGAATCGGGAAATCAATTAATCCGATCGATTTACGATATGAAGGATTAATTCAACTAAGTACATAATTAAATTATGATTAGTGACACTAATCATACACTAATACACTTACTTAACATCAATTATGCAAGACTAAAACAATTCATTAAACAAATGCATTCAAAAGTATTTATGAAATTACAAATAAAGGGAAATACAAGAATACATTTCTAAATATTTTATACAAAAAAAAAGGAAAATACACCCAAAATATCTTAAAAATCCGGCCCATAGGTGTACTATATAGAGTTTGACTTATATTGTTTTATTACAACCTCCATAACACATCAAAATCAAATCCTCATTCACCATCTTCTTTCATTTCAACCAAGATCACACTCCACCTCCATTTGATGACCAATTTTCCCTATAAATAGAGGACTTCTCTTCATTCATTCCATAAATTTCACAAGCCAAAAACCTCTCTTCTTTCTCCCCAAAAATCCGGCCCTAGTCTCATACACAACCAAAAATTGTGTTTTTCTTTGTTCTTCAAGAAATTCAAGTTTTCTTGGTGCAACTTTTTCAAGAGTTTCAACTTCTACTCATTTTCATTCTCCTAACACTTCAAAGTAAGTAAATACTAACTCATAACATCTTGTATTTATGTTTATATAAGTCTTGCATAATATATATAATCACCAACAACAACAAGTTTCATAAAAACTCAAGTTTATAAATCACTAGTTTTGTTTTTAAGTTGTTTTCTTCAAATGTGTTTATAAATATATAAACACATCAAGAATGTGTAAATATTATGAAAAACAAGGGATATATATATATGTTTAATAACTTTTATATATGTAGTCTTTGAATAAACAACAAGAATCACTAGTTATTTCAAGTTTATGAACTACAGATTTTCGGCAGAAAAGTTGCATCGACTTTGAAAAATCATAGCTAATTTATAACTTAACAAAATGAGTTGATTCTTGTCTCAAACGTTAGATCTATGTCTTAACTAAAAATCTGGAAGTTTTCATAATTTATTATGGAGTTTAAGACCCCCAGATATTATTTGGGAACTCGAAAGTTTGACAGCTAAAATATGGCCAACATAGGGTTTTTAACGAGCTTTTTCCCCAACCTAAAAACCTCGAAAAATGGCCGTTCTTGACTTTAAAAATACTTTGTATATAGTAGCTTAATTTCCAAGAAATACATGCTACGTTTTCACACTGTTATGTTTTGGGGTTGAAATACATGCTACGTTTTCATATGGACATGGAAACAACTTCATTTCTATTATGTATTACACATGTGGTTCCATTAGCCCTCAAATCATGAACCGTTAATTGCATTTATTTGTAAGCGCGAATATATTGTGGATAGATCTATCGGGAGTCATGTCCCTCATTCGGGTTAGTCTTAATCGGATAACGGCGGGATGCATATAAATTCAACACACTGTATTACGTATGGGAATACTGCACAGGGCAAACTCATTTATTTAAGCTTCGGTTGCATGATGGTTTATATGTAATACATAACATGGAATTTATGATATTATAAATTCAAACTCAACTGTTGGTGTCCATACAAGTCAGATTTACGTGTAAACCTATGAGCTCACCAACAATTTTGTTGACGTATTTTAGCGTGTATTTTCAGGAAATTAAGGCAAGTGCATCGCAATTGAAGTATTTTCAATCTTCCATACTTAAGGAGTAACATTCATTTTCAAACCATCAGAGATTTAATTCCATTATTTTGGTTAATTTAATTATGTATTTAAATCCCCGTATCTTGTGAACTACTCTTTATCATTTTCGGGTTATGTAAAACATTTTTATATTTTGAAGTTATATCGATGTTTTCTTGAAAACGTCCATATAGTGGTCGTTCGTTATGATTATGGTTATGCTTTCACGACGTCACGCTTCGTTGCCAACCGGGGTAACGGGGTGTGACAGATTGGTATCAGAGCCATAGTTATAGTGAACTAGGTTGCATTAGTACCCTAGACTATAACTGCACTTAAGTTTTACTGAATTTTTGAAAATATTTTGTAACTAACTAAAAGAGTATAAATGGACCTTGATAGCAGAAAACATGTCAAACCAAGTTGTAATCATTTTGTCTGACTCGGAAGAGGAGCATACCCCCACCAGCAGATACAACGCGGAGGTATTTACTGAGGAGGACCCAACCGAGGAGGAAGACCCCTCAGAAGACGAGGAACCCATGGAAGAATCAGACGAGGAGGAACCCGTGGACGAAGACAAATCCTCCAGCGGATGGAGAGAACCATCCGGAGAGGACCCACCATCCCCAGTGGCCCCCTCCTAAATCCCATATCGCCCACCTGTACCATCTCACCACACTGGACCTCGGATGAAATTCACGGCCCGCAAAAGAGTTTTCATGCCAAGACGGGAGTCTATCCCCGTGCCGGCACCACAACCAAGTTCACCACCAAAAAGACGGGCAAACGCCCGAAGACGGGGCTGGATGCCCGAGACCCTCCAAGAATGGAGGCGGGAGGAGGGAATCCCCTCCCACTTTGAGATTGGAGGACCATCCTCCGCGCCTACCCTACCACTTACCCAAGAACCCGCCGAACTGACCATACCACTCTTGGTAGCACGGTCTTCAAGGCACGATCTCCAACTTCAGTTTCTTAACCAAGAGATCGGAGAAATGACCGCTCGTTTAGAGCGGGGGGGAGTTACAAAACTCCAACCTATACTGGGCTAACCAGCACGCCCTTGCCATCCAGCTGGACGGACTAGATGAGCTTCGGCAACGATTAGCCGTGAGCGAGGCTCGTAATGAGGAGCTGACACAGCGTCTCAATGCTTTGGAAAAGGGAGAGACCCCCGATCACTCTCGCACCTAGTACCCCCTCCTATATCTTTCTAATGTTATGAAATTATTATGTAATAGTGTAGGACTAAAAATTTTCGGGTAATAACCCGCCCCAATGTAAGAAAATTATGAATGATTAATGAAAATTGCAAGTTATTTATGAATCTGTGTTTGATGATTATAGAACTGCGCCCTAAGAAAAAAAAATCTTAAATCTTTAAGACTCAACTTCTTACATTATGCTCTTTTCTTTAAACTTTAAGATAATGCCGCCAAAGAGAGCTATGAACACCGCTAATATCGAACAACTGGTCGCACAACGAGTGGCAGCAGCTATAGCCGCCTATGAAACCAACAGAAACAGCACCGCAAACGGCGACGGAGGTGCTGGTCGCACAACGGGAGGATCTGATTCAACCCAGAAGGGGTGTGGAATCAAAGGATTTTTAAGCTGTAAGCCTCGATACTTCTACGGAACAAAAGGTGCTGTCGGGCTAGTTCATTGGTTCGAGAAACTGGATTCTGTGTTTCGTGTCAGTGGTTGTATCGAGGATGAGAAGGTCAAGTTCGCTACCCACACTCTTCAAGATGGCGCCTTGACATGGTGGAACTCATATGCCCAGTCTGTGGGAATTGATGCAGCTTACCAACTCGCCTGGGCCGAGTTAAAGCAAATGATGACCGACGAGTATTGCCTGAGAAATGAACTACAAAAGATGGAGTCAGAGTTTTGGAATCTGGCTATGAAAGGAACGGATGTAGCTGGGTACACCAATCGTTTCCATGAACTGAGTCTACTATGCCCCCGGATGGTCACTCCGAAATACAAGCGTATTGAGCGCTACTTTTGGGGACTCGCCCCCCAAATCCAAGGAAATGTTACCGCATCCAACCCAACAACTATCCAGAGCGCCATTCGAATGAAGAATAATTTGGTGGACCAAGTGGCCGAAGGAATGAGGCCAAAGCTGGGGAGAACAAGAGGAAGTGGGAAGACAGATCAGGGAAAGGTTCGGGTTTACAGTCCAAGAAGCCCGAAACCATCAAAGCTTTTGTCACCGGAACTGAGTTAAGGAAAGGCTATACCGGTACTAAACCATGGTGTAACCGATGCACCTACCATCATGTAGGTACCTGTCCAACCCCTTGCGGGAAATGTAAGAAGCTTGGTCATCTGACCCAAGACTGCAAGTTTAACGCCAACGGAGGCAGCAGCAGCACGCAAAGAAGCTGCTTTGAATGTGGGAACGCTGGGCATTTCAAGAAGGATTGCCCCAAGTTAAGGAACAACGGTGGAGCTCAAGGAAGAGCTTTTGTATTGGGAGCAGGCGACGCTCGTCAGGATCCCAACGTAGTGACGGGTACATTCATTCTTAATGATATGTATGCTTATGTGCTATTTGATACTGGGGCTGATAGAAGTTTTATATCTGCTAAGTTTAGTGAACAACTGAATGCCACTCTTTCCCCATTAGAAAATGCTTATGCCGTAGAATTAGCGGACGGAAAGTTGATTGAAGCAAATAGTATAATTAAGGAGTGCACACTAAAATTGGCAGATTATCCCTTTAAGATAAACTTGATGCCTATTGAACTCGGAAGTTTCGATGTAGTTATCAGTATGGATTGGTTGTCAGACAACCATGCCGAAATCTTATGTGGTAAGAAAGTCGTAAGAATACCACTTAAGAAAAAGAATGTCCTCACAATCCAAGGAGAAATAAAGAATCGCTAGTTGAACGTCATCTCTGGTCTAAGAACGCTGAAATGCCTTCGAAGAGGTTGTCAAGCAGTGTTAGTTCAGCTAGTGGAAAAGGAATCGAAGGAGAAGCGACTCGAAGAAATCCCAGTAGTTCGTGACTACCTAAAAGTCTTTCCTAAAGACTTGCCTGGACTTCCACCAATTAGGCAAGTAGAATTTCTGATTGACTTGGTGCCTAGATCTGCACCTGTCGCACGAGCACCCTACCGATTGGCACCATCAGAGATGCAAGAATTATCCAACCAGTTGCAAGAACTGTTGGAGAAAGGATTTATCCGACCAAGTTCCTCACCTTGGGGAGCTCCGGTCTTGTTTGTCAAAAAGAAGGACGGATCCTTTAGGATGTGCATCGATTATCGAGAGCTGAACAAGTTAACGATCAAAAACCGGTACCCTGTCCCCAGAATCGAGGATTTGTTCGATCAACTCCAAGGATCTAGTTTTTACTCTAAGATTGATGTATGATCCGGGTATCACCAAGTGAAGGTTCGGGAAGAAGATATACCCAAGACAACGTTCAGAACTCGTTATGGACATTACGAATTTCAAGTGATGCCATTCGGTTTGACCAACGCACCAGCCGTATTCATGGATCTTATGAATCGAGTGTGTAAACCGTATTTGGACAAATTTGTAATAGTGTTCATAGACGATATCCTTATCTTTTCCAGAAATATGGAGGAGCATGAGCAACATTTAAAGTTGATTTTGGAGCTGCTAGAGAAAGAACAGTTGTACGCCAAATTCTTAAAGTGTGAATTTTGGCTACGAGAAGTCAAATTCCTAGGACATGTGATCAATAGCCAAGGGATTCAAGTAGACCCATCAAAAAAAGAGGCCATTAAGAACTGGGCAACTCCTAGGACCCCCACTGAAATCCGTTAGTTCTTAGGTCTTGTCAGTTATTATAGGCCATTCATAGAAAACTTCTCGAAGATTGCTAGTTCTTTAACGGAATTGACTCGAAAGGTCATAAAGTACAACTGGGGTGAAGTTCAGGAAACGACATTCCGACTGTTGAAGCAAAGATTGTGTAGTGCACCTATTCTGTCCCTACCGGAAGGAACACAAGATTTTATTGTTTTACTGCGATGCCTCACACAACGGATTGGGTTGTGTGTTAATGCAAAGAGACAAGGTTATCGCTTATGCATCGCGACAACTTAAAGTTCATGAGGTGAACCACACGACTCACAACCTGGAGCTTGGAGCTGTGGTATTTGCTCTCAAGATATGGAGGCACTACCTTTACGGTACGAAGTGCACGGTGTTTACAAATCACAAGAGCCTTCAGCATATTCTGAACCAGAAAGAGTTACACATGAGGCAACGTCACTGGGTTGAGCTGCTCAGCGATTACGACTGCGAGATCCAATATCATCCGGGTAAGGCAAATGTTGTAGCTGATGCCTTAAGCCGGAAGGAACGAGTTAAACCTTTGAGAGTCTGAGCTTTGGTCATGACTGTACAGTCAAACTTGAACTCTCAAGTCCGTGAGGCACAAGAGGAAGCAGTCAAGGAGGGTAATCTGCTGGATGAAGCCTTGAGAGGAATGGAAAAGCAGTTTGAAATCAAGGCCGATGGATGTCGGTACTTCATGGGTAGAATTTGGCTACCAAAATTCGGAGGATTAAGAAAGCTGGTCATAAATGAAGGGCATAAAACAAGATATGCTATTCACCCAGGGTCAGAGAAGATGTATCACGACCTGAAAGAAATGTACTGGTGGCCAAACATGAAGGCTGACATTGCTACGTATGTTAGCAAGTGCTTAACGTGTTCGAAAGTTAAGGCTGAGCACCAGAAACCATCAGGATTGTTGGTTCAACCAGAAATACCCTAGTGGAAGTGGGAGAATATCACCATGGACTTCATCACCAAGTTGCCAAAGACTTCTGGAGGTTATGAAACCATATGGATGATTGTGCATCGACTTACAAAGACTGCACACTTCTTGCCAATCAAGGAGACTGATAAGATGGATAAGTTAACACGAATCTATCTTAAAGAAGTCGTCTCAAGGCATGGAGTACCTGTATCAATTATATCAGATAGGGACAGCCGGTTCACATCATGATTTTGGCAATCATTGCAAGAGGCGTTGGGTACACGCCTGGACATGAGCACAACCTATCACCCGCAGACGGATGGTCAGAGTGAAAGAACAATTCAGACCTTGGAAGACATGCTAAGGGCATGTGTTATCGACTTTGGCAAAAGTTGGGACAGGCACCTGTCATTAGATGAGTTTTCCTATAACAACAGCTATCACTCAAGTATTAAGACTGCTCCATTCGAGGCACTTTAAGGGCAAAAATGTCGATCACCACTTTGTTGGGCTGAGGTAGGAGATAGCCAGATCACTCGACTCGAGATCATCCAAGAGACTACATAAAAGATAGTCCAGATTCAGAACCGATTAAAGATTGCACGGGATCGACAGAAAAGCTATGCCGACGTTCGACGGAAGGATTTGGAATTTCAGGTGGGAGATCAAGTAATGTTGAAAGTCTCGCCTTGGAAAGGTGTAATTCGTTTTGGGAAACGAGGAAAACTCAATCCTCATTATATCGGACCATTCAAAAATTTCCAAAAGAATCGGCCCGGTAGCCTACCGACTCGATCTGCCCCCAGAGCTTAGTAACGTTCATAATACCTTCCACGTATCCAACCTTAAGAAATGTCTGGCTGATGAAACACTCGTCATACCCTTGGACGAGCTGGAGTTAGATGATAAGTTGAACTTCGTTGAAAAACCCGTGGAAATAATGGACCGAGAAGTCAAGAAACTAAAGCACAGTCGGATCCCGATAATAAAAGTCAGATGGAGCTCTAAGCGAGGTCCTGAGTTTACATGGGAACGCGAAGATCAGTTCCGGGAAAAATACCCTCATCTGTTCTCAAATACTCAAGCAATGGAGAACACGAGCTAATTTCGGAACGAAATTCCCTTAACAGGGGGAGACTGTAACATCCGACATTAAACCAGGTTAGCAACTATGAACTAATCAATATTTAATAGCCAATTATAACCTAATCTGTGGTCATTATAAATTAATCAAAGTGATTAACAAGGTTCATGAAGAAATTCAACTCAATTTGAATCAAATTCATCGGCGCGATGAATCGGGAAATCAATTAATCCGATCGATTTACGATATGAAGGATTAATTCAACTAAGTACATAATTAAATTATGATTAGTGATACTAATCATACACTAATACACTTACTTAACATTAATTATGCAAGACTAAAACAATTCATTAAACAAATGCATTCAAAAGTAGTTATGAAATTACAAATAAAGGGAAATACAAGAATACATTTCTAAAAATTTTATACAAAAAAAAGGAAAATACACCCAAAATATCTTAAAAATCCGGCACATAGGTGTACTATATAGAGTTTGACTTATATTGTTTTATTACAACCTCCATAACACATCAAAATCAAATCCTCATTCACCATCTTCTTTCATTTCAACCAAGATCACACTCCACCTCCATTTGATGACCAATTTTCCCTATAAATAGAGGACTTCTCTTCATTCATTTCCACACATTTCACAAGCCAAAAACCTCTCTTCTTTCTCCCCAAAAATCCGGCCCTAGTCTCATACACAACCAAAAATTGTGTTTTTCTTTGTTCTTCAAGAAATACAAGTGTTCTTGGTGCAACTTTTTCAAGAGTTTCAACTTCTACTCATTTTCATTCTCCTAACACTTCATAGTAAGTAAATACTAACTCATAACATCTTGTATTTATGTTTATATAAGTATTGCATAATATATATCACCAACAACAACAAGTTTCATAAAAACTCAAGTTTATAAATCACTAGTTTTGTTTTTAAGTTGTTTTCTTCAAATGTGTATATAAATATATAAACACATCATGAAAGTGTAAATATTATGAAAAACAAGTGATATATATATGTTTTATAACTTTTATATAAGTAGTCTTTGAATAAACAACAAGAATCACTAATTATTTCAAGTTTATGAACTACGGAATTTCAGCAGAAAAGTTGCATCGACTTTGAAAAATCATAACTAATTCATAACTTAACAAAAGGAGTTGATTCTTGTCTCAAAAGTGAGATCTATGTCTTAACTAAAAATCTGGAAGTTTTCATAATTTATTATGGAGTTTAAGACCCCCAGATATTATTTGTGAACCCGAAAGTTTGACAGTTCAAAAATGGCCAATATAGGGTTTTTAACGAGCTTTTTTCCCAACCTAAACACCTCGAAAAATGGCGTTCTTGACTTTAAAAATTCTTTGTATATAGTATCTTAATGTCCATGAAAACCAAAGCCTAAATCGTTTTGGAGCCTGGTCAAAAACAGCCTCAAAGTAGGCCGAAAAACCTTCGAAAAGATGGAAAATTGTATATATATATATATATATAAACTTGACGTTTTAAGTGGGTAGTATTTATAAACTTCTAATGTTGGGTGATTTATGACATAAAAACCTACGTGTATATATATATATATATATATATATATATATATATATATATATATATATATATATATATATATACATATTAGCATATATGAGAGTTATGAAGTCGCTATTATCATTTAGGACTCGATTAAACACATCCGGTGCATCACTCATCAAAGAACGTAAACTTGCATTTTACGCATCACTCTGTAAAGTTGAGATTTGTATTTTTAATTGCCCATAAAGCTCGGTGTTCTAGTTCAACCGGAAGATGTCATAATTTCCCATACACTAACTTATAGGGAGACATGCCAATAGGAGTTTTGAAAGCAGTGCGATATGCCCAGAGTGCATCGTCTAGTCGTGTTGACCAGTCTTTACGATCGGGTCGCACTGTTTTCTCTAATATGCGCTTAATTTCTCTATTGGACACTTCTACCTGTCCACTAGTTTGTGGGTGGTATGGGGTTGCGATCTTGTGAGTTACTCCGCAATGCTTAAGTAGTTTGCTGAAGTACATATTCTTGAAATGAGAACCCCCGTCACTAATTATGGCTCTAGGAATTCCATGACGTGACAATATGTTTTTTTTAATAAATTGGCAGACTACCACTAAATGTATTCGAAACCATACGACTTAGGAAAGGGTTCCATGAAGTCTATGCCCCACACATCGAATATCTCTACTATAAGAATTGGTGTCATAGGCATTTGGTCTCGTTTTGAAATTCCTCCTATTTGTTGCAGCGTAAGCATGATTTCACAAACTCTTATGAGTCCTTAAAGATAGTTGGCAAAAAGAATCCACATTGTAAGATTCGATGACCTGTCTTTTTGGCACTAAAGTGACCTCCGCATGCATACGAATGGTAGTGATTTAGAATGTTGTATAGCTCGGTGTCTGGCACACATCACCGGATAATTTGATGATCTACTCCTATTTTGAATAAATTCGAATCCTCCCAAATGTATTGTTTAGTTTGGGAGAAGAAATACTTTATTTGATGTGAGTTCCAGTGGCCTGGGACTTTCCCTGTGACAAAATAGTTTACTAAATTAGCAAACCATGGCACTTTTGCGATGAACAGTAGTTGTTCATCTGGGAAGTTATCCCGAATGGAGTCCAACATATCGGTGGTGATTGCTGGCAATCTCGATAGATGATCTGCTATAACATTTTTTGAGTCCATTTTATCTCGGATTTCTAAATCATACTCTTGTAATAACAGTATCCATCGAATTAACTGTGGTTTAGCGTCTTTCTTAGCCAAGAGGTGTCGTAAGGCACTGTGATCAGAATACACAATCACCTTAGCTCCCCAGACATAGGATCGAAACTTATCTAAGGCATAACCTACTGCAAGTAATTCTTTTTCAGTTGTTGTTTAATTTATTAGAGCTTCGGAGATTGCATAGTATATGACCACAAGCTTTTTGTCCACTCGTTGGCCAAGGACGACACCTACTGCATGATCACTTGTGTCGCACATGATCTCGAAGGGCTGAGACCAATCAGGTGATTGCAAGATTGGTGCTTCCGTGAGCTTAGCTTTTAATGTCTTAAACGCCTCTATACATCCCTTATCAAAGTTAAATGGTGCGTCCTTAAGCAGAAGGTTACATAAAGGCTTGGTTATGGCACTAAAGTCTTTTATAAACCTCCTATACAATCCTGTGTGACCTAAGAAGGAACGTATTCCTTTAATATTGGTAGGTGGTGGTAATGATGAGATCAGTTGAATTTTAGCTCGGTCAACCTCCATTCCTTTTTCAGACACTATATGTCCTAAAACTACTCCCTCTTTGACCATGAAATGACTGTTTTCCCAGCTTAATACTAAATTGGTTTCGGTACACCACTTAAGAACTTTTTTTTAAATGAGAGAGATACCCTTCAAACGACTTATCGAATACAGAAAAGTCATTTATGAAGATTTCAAGAGACCCTCCGGCCATGTCTGAAAATGTAGCCATCATACATCGCTGGAATGTGGCTGGAGCGTTACATAATCCAAATGGCATTCTTTGGTAGGTGAATGTGCCATACAAACATGTGAAGGTCGTTTTGTCTTGGTCTTTTGGGTGTATCGGGATTTGATTATACCCTGGGTAGCCATCTGAAAAGCAATAGAATCTTTGCCCTGCTAATTTCTCTACTATTTGGTCAATGAATGGCAAAGGGAAATGATCTTTAGAGGTTGCAGCATTCAGTTTTCTATAGTTAATACATACTCTCCACCCCGTTATAGGGCGAGTTGCAAACTTTTCTCCTTCTGGAGTATCTATTACAGTGATTCCTGATTTCTTGGGAACCGTTTGTGTGGGACTAACCCATTGGCTATCTGATATAGGATATATAATCCCAGCATCTAGCCATTTCAGTACTTCTTTCTTCACAACTTCCCTAAGGTTGGGATTTAGCCTTCGCTGAGCATCTCTGCTCGACTTAGCTGTTGGATCAGTGATAATCCTATGCATGCACACTGTTGGGCTAATCCCCTTAAGGTCTACTATCGTCCAGCCTACCGCTTCCTTATGTATTGATAATACTTCTAATAATGCCTTTTCTTGTGCAGCAGTAAGATCTGCTGTAGTGATTACAGGCAATGTGCTCTCAGGACCAAGAAAAGCATATTTGAGATGAGATGGAAGTGGTTTCAACTCTAATTTAGGTGGTTGCTCTAGAGATGGTTTTGCTGATGGTGGTAAATTAGTAGGAAGCTTCTCGATCTTATGTGTCCATGGTGGTTGTGTAGAATCCACTGACTGAACACATTCAAGTTCGAACTCCCTACCTTCAGGCATATCATCTAACTTATGCTCATTATAATATAGAAGCAGTTCCACTAGATCTTTACATGTTATTGTTGATAATTGCTGTTGTATTAAAACATCAACAAAGTCAATCATGTAGCACTCTGAATCCAATGTTGCATTAGGTACATTATTAAAGACATTGAGTCGGAGTTTGCGATTTCCGAATGCTATGTCTAAAGCACCTGTTCTGCAATTGATCTGAGCATTGATTGTAGCTAAGAAGGGACATCCTAAGATGATTGCCGGTTGGCTTTCTTTATAAGTATTGTCCGAGTCCAACACTAAGAAATCTACTGGATAATAGAAGTCTTCGACCTTAACAATTATGTCAGACAACATCCCCCGTGGTACTTTGGTGGATCTATCTGCTAATTGCAAGATAACATCTGTTGTTTGTAGGGTACCTAGATCATGTTGGTCAAATAAATTACCAGGTAAAATATTAACACTCGCCCCTATGTCCAGAAGTGCCTTTTTAATCTGAACATCGCCAATAGTCACCGGGATCAAGGGTGGTCCTGGGTCTTTTAGTTTAGGCGGTAGTGAGCTAGTGATAACTGCACTAACCTGTTCAATGAGGTTGATTTGTTTAGGAAGAGAGATTTTAAATTTAAGTTTTTGAGTACATAGGTCTTTTAGGAATTTAGCATAAGAAGGACTTGTTGTATAGCTTTGACTAAGGGAATATTAATTTTAACTTGATTAAAAATATCTCATAACTCTTCATTTTTAGATCCTTTCTTACCACAAGGAAATGACGTCGGGTTTTCTAAGGCTGTTGGGTAAGTAGCGATTTCGGTGTTTGAAATGCCTTCCCCAACTTTAGTTTCGAAAGGTTTCTTGGCTTCTAAATCTTTAAAGATTACTTTCTTAATTTTTGTTTCTACTTTTGACTCCGATTTAGGTGGTTCCTCTTCATAGACAATTTCTACCTCATCGTCTGTCTCACTTTCCTTAGGCATTTCTATCTTATTATCTGCTATCTTTCCACTCCTAAGGGTAGTGATTTTGGCTACTTCGTTAACTTTCGTACTTCTTCTCCTTACCATGATGATGCGATGGGTTAACTGTGGTGTTACTTGGAAGCTTCCCTTCTTCTCGTTTAGTTAGAGACTCTACAATTTGTCCCATTTGCCTCCCAAGCATCTCCATAGTTTTCGCTTGTACCATGGTCTGTTGTTTCATGAATTCCATAAATTCAGAAAACTTTTTCAAATTTCCGGACATTGGTCGTGCTTCTTGTTCTTCTTTAGGGTCTTGACGTTTGTAATATCGATCATCCTTCGTAGCTGAGGTTGATCCATATTGGAATTCTCGGTTTTGTTGACGTGGTTGCTCATATCTTGGCTTCGTGGGAGCATCGTTGTCTTCATTGTCCCTCCAACTAAAATTCGGGTGTTTTCTCCATCCCGGATTGTAGGTTTCCGAGTATGGGTTCTCCCGTTCTCTTCGTTGTCGATAGCCAAAAGCTTCATTCACATACTCCTCGTGGGCGAAGGTGTGTAGGCAATTCTCGGATTGATGGGAAGGATCTCCACATGTGACACAACTGACCTGTGCCACTGTGTTCTTTCCGATTCCTTTCATCAATAGCTCCATCTTTTTGCTTAGCTCGGATATATCAGATTTGACTTCTTTTTTCCATGCATTGTTTATGCCCATGACTTGAACATCAATACTACTCTCCGAACCCGCTTGGACCTTTAAACCTTTGCTTAACTGGGTTAACAATTCCCAAGCTTCATCATCCTCTTTGGCTAAAAAGGTTCCGCCATCAGCGGCAGTGATCATATTCCTACTTTCTTGACTAACCCCATCAAAGAAGGTTTTAATTAACATCCATTTAGGAATTTCATGATGTGGGCATGTTCTTAGTAATTCATTTAACCTATTAAATAATTCATGAAATTGTTCTTCAGGTCTTTGTTTGAATCCAGTTTTTTCTTTACGTTTCTCTGTAGTTTTACTAATTATGTAGTATTCGGTTAAGAATTCTTTTTACATTTCATCCCAACTAGTTATACTATCAGTGGGAAGTGACACAAACCAGTTTTTTGCACTTTCCTTCAAGGAGAAGGGAAATAATCTAAGTTTGAGTGCTTCTACGGTCATTCCCCTAACGTGATTGGCCTTACATATAGCAGTGAATTCAGCTAAGTGCTCGTACGGTTCTTCGCTTGCTGCTCCGCGAAAAACCGGCAGGATGCTAAATAGCTAAGGCCTAATTTCGGGCTCATTCTCTATGATTGGATAGAGAATTGGTGATGGATCAGGGATATCAGCCGGCCTATAATGGGATTCTACGGTTCGGCGATCTCCCATTGGTTTTTGATTTTGTTGGACTTCGACGAGAATGTTGTCGACCTTCTCGTCTTCTGAACTAACTACTTCTTCTTCAACGTTTATATCATGAGCAATGTTCTTATTTTCGTTTGCTCGAGTTGTTGCTCGCCTATTAGATCTATCCGTTTTCTCTATTTCCGGATCAAACTTCAAGGGTGAAATTCTACCGGAATAGCGCGTGTGCATAAACCTATGAGGTCTAGAAGAAGAACTAGAAGTTTCCTTTGGTGATAATCGATGCTTGCACAACGATTCCCTTTTCTTAATAATACTAAGGCAATAAATAAAGGTTAAAACTAAATAACTAGAATAATATCAAATAAACAATTAAAAACTTAATGAGCAACTTAAAGCAAATAAGCAAATAAATTAAAATAAACTAAATTAATCTAGAAAAACCAATTAACTAAACTAAAGCTAATTACCACAATACGTGACTTTAAGCGCAACCGCTCCCTGGCAACGTCGCCAAAATTTGATACGAGTGTCGTCACCTCGCCAAAAATAACCACTAATTACCTTAGAAGCTAGGGTAAGTAGGGATCGTATCCACAAAGAGCGAGAGGTTAATTTCGCGTATTCGAGCGACTACCGTTGTAATTTAAATACTTTGGAAAAAGTGACTGGTTGAAAAGGATGATTAATTGCTTTTATAAACTTAATTACTTGCGCAATTAAAGGAAAAGACTTAAGTGATTATTTGATTAAATACTTTAACGAATATAACCATTCCCGGATTCCACATCAAACTTTGTGTTTAACTTATAAACGAAACAAAGATTACATAAACATAACCTTTTTATAATTGTTATTAAAATCATTACGTGATCTTGGGAATAGCGCGTGTTACTTTGATTACTCGTCTTAATTAAATAAATAACTCGGCACGAATAATAGAATACCAACGAACTATCTTGCGAAGTGCAACAAAATAAATAACCATCAATTGTTCACAATCAAAGCATAAACCGTAAAATATGCAAAAAAAAATAAATCGTTCATAAAACTAAAACACTTAGCGTGATGCTTCCTCCGAGAATGATTATTGCGAGCTTAGCCGGACATGGTTGATTCAAAGCTCAAGAGTTGTGAATTCATCTTCGTAGCAATGTCGTAGCATGACGCGTGCTTGCTTTGAACTCCTATTCGCTCAAACGGGACCTCTGCTAAGCTATTTCTCTCTAAAAAACGCGACCTTTTTTCCTTCCTCTACCTTTGTATTTATAGATAAAAAGCTGGAAACCCTAAAAATGGCTGTAAAATTAATTTAAAGGGTTGGGTGCAGCCGTAGGCGCAAGCCTGCGGCCCCATTACGCCTGGTGCTAAATTCCGTCTTTTGGCTGCCTAATTCTTTTTGTTGAGTACGTGGTTGGGAAGAAGGGCTGCGCCCCCTTCTGCACTTGGCTCTCTAAAAATTTTTCTGATTTTTTCTCGATTTTCGCCAACTTACACTGAAAATAGTTACCTGCACAAGCACTGAATTTAATCAATAGTAGCATATTCTACGGAATTTTTCTATTAAAAACAACTTTTTTATGCTTCGAAAAAATCGATAAATATAACCCGATCAGATGACTTGAACGAATCAAGAAATCCTACAAGCTATGTAGATATTTAGTCTGAAATAGTAAAAGGAAGGGTGGTCATTGATTTTTCCAAAGTATCAACCTTGTTGGACAGCACATGAAGTTGTTCCTTCAAGGACAGATCTTTTGGAGACGGAGGGGTGTGAGTGGATTGAGTAGATGGAGAGGAAGGTTAGGATGGAGGTGATATAGGTTCACTTGGAGATGGTAGGGGCACAGTGGAAAGAAGTTCCATAGCCTGTGCAAAAGACAAGTGAACCAGCTTAAAGGGGTCAATGATACCTTTAGCAGTGGCCAAACTTGCATCATGAGGTGAGGTGATTGGAGTGGTTGGCTTTTCAAGAAGGGCAAATGACAAAAAATAAAAACAAATTTTGAGATTTTTATCATTAATAGTAACATTATTTATTTTTTATCATTAATAGTAACAACTTTTTATTTTTCTATCAATAATAGTAATGGGTGACCGGTAAACCTGTTTAACAGGTCACCAACCTTTCAATTATCAAAAATAGTAATATCTTTTCAGATTTTTATCAATAATAGTAACATTTCAAATTAAAAACATAATTTTTTTTATTTTATTAATAATTCTAATATTTTATAAACACCAAAATAAACCAAATTTTTATTCTGAATATTTACGGATAGATAATATTTGATTATTTATTCACAATTATATATAATATGAATGAAAAAAATATTATGAATCATTTCAATTTTCATTTTTTTCAACAAAAAAACTATGAACCATCATTTTCTTAGTTTTTCGGAATAAAATAATACAAATTGGTTCATTTTTTAGTTTTTTCCAATCTAAATGGGTCATAGTTTTTTTATTTAAAAATCAAATAATCAAAATGAGTCTCAATATTTTTCATTCATAAAACTATAAACCACAATGAGTCATGGTTTTTACATTGATAGAAAAACTAAAAAATGAATGGGATGCAATACTTTTTCATTCGTAGTACTATTCATTTGGAATAATAAAAAGTACAAATTGATCAGCTTTATAGTAAATTCCAAACGAAATTGATTACAAACCATACAACTTTTAGCTTTCCTAAATGAAAAACTACGACCCAATCATGTTTTAGATTTTTTTTACAAAAAACTATTAAACATTTTGATTTTTCGTACAAAATAATTGCAACTCGTTTATTTTTGTGTTTTTAACAACGAAAAAACTATGAATTATTCCAGTTTATAGTTTTGCCGAATGAAAAATATTGTAATCCGTAAAAACGATACATAACCACTTGTACGAAACTATAAACTAGAATAATTCATAACTTTTTCGTTGTTAAAAACACAAAAGTTAATGAGTTGCAATTATTTTGTACGAAAAATCAAAATGATTTATGGTTTTTTGTTAAAAAAATCCAAAACATGATCAATTTGTAATTTTCTTATTCCAAATGAATAGTACTACGAATGAAAAGCATTACAACCCTTTCATTTTTTAGTTTTTCTATGAATGGAAAAACCATGACTCATTGTGGTTTATAGTTTTATGAATGAAAAATACTGAGACTTATTTTGATTTTTTGTTTTATAAATAAAAAAAACTATGACCCATTTAGTTTGGAAAAAACTAAAAAATGGAACGATTTGTATTATTTTATTCGGAAAAACTAAGAAAATGATTCACAGTATTTATTTCAATTATATTATAATTGTGTATAAATAATCGAATATTATCTATCCGTAAATATTCGGAATACAAATTTGGTTTGTTTTGGTGTTTATGGAATATTAGAAAACTTAATAAAATATGAAAAATATGTTTTTAGTTTGATAAGTTACTAATATTGATAAAAATCTTAAAAGATGTTACTATTTTTGATAATTGAAAAGTTGGTGACCTGCTAAACAGATCTACAGGTCACCCATTACTGTTATTGATAGAAAAATAAAAAGTTGTTACTATTAATGATAAAAAATAAATAATGTTAATATTAATGATAAAATTGGCATAACTTGTTACTATTTTTGGGCATTTGCCCTTTCAAGAACCACTAGGATTGTGATTCCTTCATCAAAGACATAGGTAGGACCCTTAGTGGTGCTTTGGTCTACAGGTCCTTTCATGGGTTGAAGTTGTGTGCATTTCAACATCATCAGTGGTGAAAACTAGTAATAGAATTTGCATATGAGGAAGGCCTTCACCAAAGGGTTGGTCTGTACCCTATGGTTCATCAGGCTTGGATGTTGGTCCTTCCGCAGTTGATGGGGATTGATCAGTTGCATCATGAGGAGCAGAAGATGAAGGCTGATCAGTTGGAGGGCTTGAACCAACTGCTTTTGCACCTTGTGCAGACTCAAGTTATGTAGGAGAAATATGAGTGGGAGACAGTGTGGACACAATGTGGAGTGGAGAGGAATCCTATCTTCTAATGTCCTCACCTTGTTGAGAGGGAGGGACATTTGATGTGGTAGTCTCCATATGTATAACTGGTTCCTGTTGGGAGGAACTAGAGGGCTCAGGCTGACTCTTGGTAGACTCAGTTTGCAGTGAAGCCGGCTCCATAGTGTGTGCACCACTCTCCAAGATAGGAGGAGAGGATGCAATAGAGGGTGGCTTCTTTTTCAACTGGCTCCTGTTGAGAGGGGCCAGAGGGGCTTTGCTAGGTAGGTAGGCTTATTGTTTTGTTTCTGGCTAAGGATCTCTTCCTCATCCTTAAGTATGCGGTGGGAGAAGTGACAGAGTCTTGTGTTTGGACTGGGAAGGAGACTGAGCTGGAAAAAAGGGGTGAAACATGTTCCCTAGTGTTAGGTGGCACAAAGCCACTGGCCACAAATGCCTCTGGTTCAACTGATGTACCTGGGTGAGCAGTCTGTTCCCTTCAGGCATAGAGACTGAGGGAGCATGCTTTCTTTTACTTGCGTTATTGGGGACAAGTCCTGCTTAACCAGACTTCAGGGTACGTTTGTCCCTTTTGGCTGGAGCTTTGGATTTTCCAGTGGGAGCAAGGGTTGAATCCGCCTCCTGTGTAGAAGGTCTTTCCATCAAACCAAGCAGCCTCCTCATGGGTGTTGTGAGAGGAGGCTCTTCAGTAGTAACAGGGGCATGAAAGGCTTTGATTCTGATGACAGGAAACACCATTGACTTGAGAAATGGTTGAGAGTTGTATAGGAAGTCACCACAAATGTGTTGGAAGATGAGACTTAAAAATCTGGGATACCTTACAGACGGGGAACGTTAGTCTTGTTCCACAAAGGCCCTCAGATTTCCAAAAATCCATTTGGCCATATTCAGTGTAGTTCCATCCACAAACTGCAGAGTCACTTGAACTTCATCTCTGCTAAGCTGATCAAATGAACCAATCTTACAGCTTAGACTCATTACCACTGAGGCAAAGAGAAAGCTGTAGGTTGGGGGTTAGCTCCTTCTCAAACAATGTAGCTCCCACCCTTGGTGCAGATACACCACAACATCTCAGCAAGTTACACATCTATTGATTCCCAGGCTTCGGTTTATCATACTTTTCAACCACAGGCGGATGGAGTACCTCCTGGATTAGGTCAGCAGTGATCTCAAAAACCTGAGTATTGTTGAGAATGGTTCCTCAAATGGTCCTGGTGGCAGAATCGTAGGAACAAGTGTACCAGAATTCATAGACCATCTCCTGGTACATGACACCAGGAGTGGCTGTCATTGCGTGGTGCAGTGGATGAGCTTTTAGAAACTCTACCATGGGTTTATCCCTTTGCGTATGTAGTTTTTTGGGATTGTGAGATTTGCTACATAATTGGTATGTTTGATGGTTAGTGTGGTGGTGACTGATTGGTGTTTGACAACGTCATCACCCAACAAGGCAGGGACAAGGGAATTATGAGAAGCCATTGTTGAGGTTGATGAAGAGGATTGAAACACAGACACAAAATATTTTGATGGTAGGTAGGAATTTTCACAGAGTATGGATATATAGGGTCACAATAGTGAAGGAGAAGATGAAACAGTGATAGTGGGTATTTATAGGATTTTGAATGTGAGATAGTGGGAGAGAGAAAAGGGCGGTTGATTTGAAATGTGATGACTAACGGAACGGAACGATTACCACGTCAGTACGTGTGTCAGACAAACTTGACTCTTTCTTCGCTTAAACAGACAATACACATTATCCGCAGGTAATTAAGATAAATAAATACATAATGTATATAACTTAAATGTGAAGGAATGTAAATTAAAAGTGGATGCTCAAAGTTGTTGCCAAAACCTGTGATAAAAGAGTTTCATCCAAAACTGATCAGTTTGTAACTTGTTGATAAAACCTGTGAAGTTATCTAAGGACAGGTTTAAATCTGAAACCTGTTAAATAACTGAACAGATTACAAGGCTTGCCTTGTATGACAGAATACAGAGTGAGCAAGTTTCAGGTTTAGACAACAGTTAAGTTTTAAAGAAAAACTTAGTTTTGAAAACTGTTGTTTTGTCAAACCTGTCTAAATCTTAAAGAACTGGCTAAGTACAGAACTTGTGAAACCTGTTCTGCCAAAGCTGTTGTTTGAGATTTTAGCAAATTTGCTCAAGTAACCTTTGAACATTAATGACACTTAGTCACTTTTATTTGACATTCCCAGCTTGCATACAAGGGTATTAAACCTATTTTCATCCAGAGGTTTGGTGAAAATATCTTCAAGCTGATCTCCTGTAGGAACAAAAGATACCTCAACATTACCTTTTTGGATGTGATCCCTTATAAAGTGATTTCTCACTTCTATATGATTGGTTCTTGAGTGGAAGACAGAGTTATTGGAAATGGTTATGACACTGGTATTGTCACATAGAATAGGAGTTTTCATATATACTAGTCCATAATCCTCAAGCTAATGTTGCATCCATGGAATCTGTCCACAGCCGCTTTAAGCAACAATATACTCAGCTTCAACAGTATTAGTGGACACAGAGTTCTGCTTCTTTCTGCACCAACTAATCAACTTTCCACCAAGGAGTTGACACCCACCTGTTGTGCTTTTTCTGTCTAGCCAGCAAGCTGCAAAATCAGAATCCGTGTAGCCAATTAGATCAAGGCTTGAGTCTTTGGGATACTAAAGACACAAACTTGGTGTACCATTTAGGTACCTAAAGATTCTTTTCACAGCAGCTAGATGTGATTCCTTTCGATTATCTTGAAACCCAGCACACAAACAGGTTGCAAACATTATATCTGGTCTACTAGCTGTCAAATATAGCAAGCTCCCAATCATATATCTGTAAGTTGTTACAGAAATAGACTTGCTACAGGTATCAACATCCAATTTAACATTGGTTGCCATTGGGGTTTTGATGGGAGAACATTGATCAAATTTAGGCTTCTTTAATAGATCTAATGTATATTTTCTTTGATTTACAAAAATTCTATTTGAGGTTTTGTTGGGAAATATTCTAAGTATGTCAAGCTGTTAGTTAAATTTCTCAAATTGTTAGTAGATTTTCTGTGTAATTACAAAGTTCAAGCTGTTAGTTTAGTAAGTTCGAGCTGCTAGTTCAAAAGTTCAAGCTGCCAGTGTTTAAGTTCAAGCTGCTCAACAGATAGTCTTCAAGCTGCTCAACAGCTCAATAAACAGAATGTGCTGAAATTCAAGAAAAGATTTATAGTCGAAGATTCAAGCATATCTACTACCAGAGAAATCAGAGTTTCTCAAGGAAACAAATCAGAAGGCTTTATATATACATAGAATAGGTTTTTCTATTGTAAGTCTGCACGTACAAGTTTTGATTCAGTTGTAATTGCCTTTTGATTAAGTTTTCATAAGCCTCGAATTAAGGTTGTAAAACCCTAAGAACAATCTGTGTTCTTTGTCTAATCAAACAGATTAGAGGTGATTGTAATCATTGTGTTTGACAATACAAAAGATTTGATTGTTGATTATATTTATGTGTTATTTGTTTTGAAAGCTTTACTTAAAACAGTTAAGTGTTATTCCGCAAACTTCTTAATTGGACTTTCAATACAAGGTTATTGGTTTTATACTCTGATTGATTCAAACCAGTTAATCTTAGGTAGTGATTTTGATCCTGACAAGTGGTATCAGCGCCAGGTTTTTCTTTGTTTTCAAAGTAAGAAGCTTTTTTTACAATTTTTAATTTTCTGCAATGGAATTTGATAATAGCAGTAGTGGATCTGGGCAAGGACTCAAAGTGCCTATGCTCAAACCCACTGAGTTCGAGATGTGGAAACTCAGGATTCAACAGCACATTCAAATTATTGATTATGCCATATGGGAAGCTGTTGAATTTCCTCCTGTAGTTGATCCTGAACTTGATGCTGAGGGCAAGCCCATAAAAACACCTCCAAAGACTGAACTTGAAAGAAAGGCTAGAATGAATGAAGTGAAAGCTCTTACACTTCTACAGATAGCCATTCTTAATGCTTATCAACACCAGTTAAAAAAGTACTATACTGCACATTCTCTTTGGATTGCCTTAGAGAAAAGATTTGCTGGCAATGCTAGCACCAAAAGGAATAAAAAAGATCTTTTGAAACAGCAGTATGAAAACTTTTCTGGTGGCAATAATGAAAACCTTACTCAAATCTTTGACAGGTTTAATAAATTGATAGGTGAATTGGAGAGTGCCAAAGTCAGCTTGGATCAAGATGAAGTAAACAGAAAATTCCTTAGATCAATTGGTGAAGAGTGGACAGTCTATGCTGCCCAATGGAGAACAAAAGATACACTTGATGAAATAGAGTTGGATGACCTTTACAACAGTCTGAGAGTGTTTGAAACTGAGATTGAAAATAAAAAGAAATCCTTTTCATACAATCATAACGTTGCTCTGCTGTCATCAGCATTAACTGATAAATCTAACTGTTGTGATTCCTTTTCAGGTGCTGATGGTAATTCTACTGAAGTTCATTATGAAGCCTTTGTTGCCAATGATGGACTGTTTGCTCTAAATGCTGAAGATTTAGAACAAATCCATCCAGATGATCTAGAAGAGATGGACTTGAAATTGCAGAATGCAATGTTGACTATGAGGGCTAAAAGGTTTCTGAAAAGAACTGGCAGATCAAACTTCCAAGCCAGGCCAGAAGGCAAACCAACATTTGATAAATCAAAAGTTGAATGCTTTAAATGCCACAACCTTGGACACTTTGCCAGAGAATGCAGATCCCAAGGTCAACAGCCACCAACACCCCATTAAACTAATCAAGCTTCATCATCACAAGCACTTGTTTCTCAAGAAGACAATGTGTTTGACTGGAGTGATCAGACAGAAGAGGAGTTTCAAAATCAAGCTCTCATGGCAGAAACATCTAATGTCACTTCCACTGAACTACCATCTGAGGTAAATGCTAAACTATGCTCTCAAACATGCAAAAATATGGTTAAAAAGTACAGAGATCATAATGAGAGCATGTGCAAAACTCTAGCTAAGATGGAAGAAAGGAGATATGAGTACATGCAGGCCATAGAAGATCTTGAAAAACAGATCAATGACTATAAAGATAATGAGATTCAAATGGAACATGATAGAACATATCATGAGTGGGAGAAAAAGGAACTGAATAAGAAAATAGAGTCTCTAAATAAGAAATTAGATGAGGCTGAACAGAAGGTGTTAGAAGCTAACAAGAAAATAGAATCTGTCAATATAGATTTAGGAAACTTCAAATTGGCAAATCAAAAGCTGGAACACCTAATGGAAGTTCAATTTAAAGATAGGGTAAAATCTCAGCTCAATCCCAAAGAAGGTATAGGATACAGAGCCACTCCACCCCCATACAACAACAAATACATTCATCCCATGAGTGAAGTGGCTGATAGACTTGTTAATGAACCTTTAGATGAGTCAATGACCACTGTAGATCCTATCCTTGAAAACAGTCCTGAATCTAAAGAACAACTGATTCCAAATGAAGGTTGTGAGTGCAAGGAAGTTGAGAGAGAACCCAAAACAATGAGTGCACCTATAGAAACCCCTAACCCCAGTAAGAAAGGAAAAGAGAGGATGAGTGTATGCAATGCTGCTCCACATGTTTCTGTACCTTCTAACTGTAACACTGCATCTTCCTCAAAAGTTAATAAAAGGGGTAAGAATGTTCCAATCTGCACATGCCAAAAGCATGGTGTCCAAAAGTTTCCCAAACAACAGCAGGTAAGGGGAAATCAAAGGAACAAGAACCAGTTATGGTCCAACAGAACTGGTTCTCCAATCAACACAGTCAAAAGATGTTTCCATTGTGGCAGGAAAAACCATTTGGCCAGACATTGCTTGTATAAACCATCTGTTGCAAAACAGAATGTGGTTCAAAAACAGACATTTGTTCAAAACACAAAAAATTCAAAGGCCAAACCTCCTGTTGAACCAGTTCCAAAGAAGAAAGTTGATCACAGGTTCTTAAAAGCCAATAAAAAACAGTCTACACACCAAAAACAAGTTTTGGCAAAACCAAAATCAAATTTTAAACAGATATGGTGTGTTAAAGGCAAAAACTCAGATCAAACTGTTGATACAAATGTTGAAACTGCTAGGCCTTAAGTTAGAACTGGTAGTGCAAACTCTGAAGCTGTTAGCACTAAAAACCCAGTTCAAACTGCTAAGCCTAAAACTGGAACTGGTAATGGATCATCTGAGACTGTTAATGCAAAGGTTGGAAAGAACACCTGGATAGCTCATGTCATAACTAAATATTCTTCACAGAATCCACCAGTGGATCTCACTAAGTATAAAAAGTCACAAACAGTATTTAGTTATGTCAATGCACAAGGACAACCCAAAACCAACTTGGTTTGGGTTTGCTCCACTACTAACTAAGCTTTTATTTGTGCAGGGCACCCACAGGTCACAACATAAAACAAGATGGCATTTGGACAGTGGATGCTCTAGGCACATGACATGCAATTCTGAATGCTTGTCAAATTTCAAAGGCTTTGAAGGAGGGTTTGTTGCATTTGGAGATAATTCCAAGGGAGGTAAGGTAACATGTAAAGGTACTGTCAAAGCAGACAATATGATCTTCAATGATGTTTTGTATGTTGAACAGCTGAAGTACAATTTACTAAGTGTGTCCCAAATCTGTGATAAACAAAATATTGTTGTACTCACAGATTCTGAGTGCATTGTTCTTTCAAAAGATTTTAAAATACCTGAAAATCTTGTTTTACTTAGAACACCAAGAAAGACAATGTCTACTGCTTGGACACAGAGGTTTTATCCAAATCAAGTACTTTAAGTTGTTTGATATCCAAAGCATCATCTAATGAGTCTGCTCTTTGGCACAGAAGGATGTGTCACATGAACTTCAAATCTATGAATGTTTTAGTCAAAAAGAATTTGGTAAGAGGATTACCACAAAAGGAGTTCATCTGTGATGATCACTATGTAGCATGTCTTAAAGGCAAGCAACACAAACTTCTCATAAGGTCAAAGAAGTAAATTCAATCTCATCTGCTCTTCATCTTATTCATATGGATCTCTTTGGTCCAACATCTGTTTTGAGTTTGAATAAAAGAGCTTACAGTTTAGTCATTGTTGATGATTTCACCAGATTTACATGGGTCTACTTTCTTAGGACTAAAGATGAAACTGCTGTGCTAGTTAAATCATTTATCCTTAAGATAGAAAACCAATACAACTTAAAAGTTAAGGTGATCAGGTCAGACAATGGAACTGAGTTTAAAAATCATATCCTAAACAGTTTCTGTGAGTCTAAAGGTATTGCAAGGCAATATAGTGCACCAAGAACACCACAACAAAATGGTGTAGCTGAGAGAAAGAACAGAACTTTAATTGAGGCTGTTAGAACCATGCTAGCTGATTCTAAACTGCCAATGACCTTTTGGGCAGAGGCAGTCAATACAGCTTGTTATGTGCTAAATAGGGTTCAGGTTGTTCAATCACAATGGAAAACTCCATATGAGTTATTCCATGATAGAGTCCCCTTAATAGCCTTTCTAAAGTCTTTTGGCTGTTCATGCACTATTCTTCACACTAAGACTCACTTAGGAAAGTTTGAAAGTAAGGCTGAAGAAGGTTTCTTCGTAGGATAGTCTACTCAAAGCAAAGCCTATAGGGTATATAACAGTGTGTCTAAAACCATTGAAGAAAGTGCCAATGTTGAGTTTAATGAAAACACTGCAAATGTCAAACGCACTGGTCCTGATTGGTTGTTTGATTTAGATTCACTAACAAATTCTCTGAGCTTTGTTGAGTATACTGCAAAAACTGATGAAAACAGAGTTGAAGCTGCCAACACATATTCTCATGCTGGTAACACAAATGTTCAAGCTATTGACCTAAAGTTTCACACTATTGAAGATTCTGATAAATGGGATGAGTATACTGTTCTACCACTTCTATCTTGTGACCCACCAGGGGTACTGGATTCTCAACATGATTCAAATCTAAATTATGAAGTGCCAATCCCAAGTCCTGAGGTAACAGCTCCATCACATAGGGAAACAGTCCCATCTTCTGGTCAAGCTGTTCCTGAATCAGAACCATCAAGTAGTCCTGAAGGAGATGATACAAATCTAGGTGTCTCATTTCAGACAGACAGAGAGCCCACACTCAGAGTTCACAAGTATCACCCTCTTAATCAGATAATGGGTGATCCACGCACTCCTGTACAGACAAGGACAATGGTTCACAAGGAGTCTACTGATGCTGAATCAGCAGTTCCTGAATTTAGTCTAGCTGCCTTTGAACATGCATGTTTCATGTCACAATTGGAACCTAAGAAGGAATATGAGGCTTTGAAAGATCCATCTTGGATTGAGGCAATGCAGGAAGAACTACTGCAATTCAAGATTCAGAATGTATGGACTCTAGTTGATCTTCCTAAAGGAAAGAGAGCAATTGGTACAAGATGGGTTTTCAGAAACAAGAAGGATGAGAGAGGGATAGTAATCAAGAACAAAGCAAGACTGGTAGCACAAGGATACACTCAAGAAGAAGGAATAGATTATGATGATGTCTTTGCTCCAGTAGCAAGAATAGAAGCCATCAGACTGTTCCTAGCCTATGCAAGCTTCAAAGGATTATAAAGTATACCTAATGGATGTGAAATCTGCATTCCTGTAGGTACAATTGAAGAAGAGGTCTATGTGTGTCAACCCCCTGGATTTGAGGACTATAAGTATCCAGACAGAGTCTACAAATTAGACAAAGCCCTCTATGGACTCCACCAAGCCCCAAGAGCATGGTATGACACTCTGTCATCATACCTTCTACAGAATGGATTCAAGAGAGGTACTCTGGAAAAAACATTGTTCACAAAGTCCATCAAATCTGAGATTTTTCTTGTTCAGATTTATGTTGATGATATCATCTTTGGGTCTACAAATGACCGTCTGTGCAAAGAGTTTGAGACATTGATGCACAAAAAGTTTCAAATGAGTTCAATGGGAGAACTCACCTTCTTTCTAAGATTGCAGGTCAAGCAGAAGACCACAGGACTTTTTATAAGTCAATCAAAGTATGTTAAAGACATCATGGAAAAGTTTGGTTACAAAGATACTAAAGTTGCTAGTACTCCAATGGACACTCACAAGCAGCTTGATGCAGACAAAGATGGAGTACATTTGGACATTCACATATACAGATCCTTGATAGGTTCACTAATGTACCTCACATCTTCTAGACCTGATATAATGTTTGCTGTTTGTGTTTGTGCCAGGTTTCAATGTGCTCCAAAGGACTCACATCTGTTTGCTGTTAAGAGAATTTTTAGATATCTCAAAGGCCAACCACATTTGGGCCTATGATATCCTAAAGACTCTCCTCTTGAACTAACAGCCTACTCTGACAGTGACTATGGAGGATGCAACATTGACAGAAAATCTACAACTGGTGGATGTCAATATCTAGGAGCAAGACTGGTCTCTTGGCAGTGCAAAAAGCAAACAACTGTCTCCACCTCAGATGCGTCTTTTCTTCAAGATCCTCCATGACTGCTTCAGCCGTTTCATTGTCTATGTACCACCACTTCATGTTTCCAAGAACATCCTGTGGCATAGACTTCAACGGTACTCTCTTCAAAAATCGGACTGGCTTATAAACCATCCTAGCCCAAGGTTTACCTGTATGGGGATCTATTCTTGAATCATCTTTAACTCTCTTGCCTGTCCTCGGCTTTATCCTTTCAAATTTTCCAGACCTCCCCTCCCTTCTGATGATTTTTGCTATTAGTTTAGCGTAGGGGTCGTCTCCCAAGTTAATAAGCTCCTTCCAGACGAGTTCCTTTACTTCGCATTTGGGCAATGTATTAAAAACCTTCAAGGTTCTCTTCAAGTACTGAAGCCCGTCTCTTCTTTTAAGCACAAATAGCTGCAGTTCTCTATCAAAGAACCAGCTTAAGATTCCACCTGAGAGGTTTCCAGAATTTGGTACTCTCATCTTCTTCTTCATCTTCAGCTCTGATTTCTTTTCTTCCTCTCGGAACCAAAGATTTATCAATTCTTCTCTGCTTTGCTCTTTATCAGCTTTCTCAAATTCTGAATCGTCCATAGATGTCAACTTAATTTCATCTATGTCAATCACATTTTGATCATTGTGCACATACTCTTCTTTTATAGGCTGTGAATGAATGATTACTTCACTTATATCATCGTCTTCGTCTACCACAACCTCTTCATTAGATTTCCACTCTGCAACGTCTTCAGGGACGAACTCCCCTTCTTCAAGGTCTTCAATCTCATCTTCAAAATCAAACATTACCTCTTCTTCTTCAATATCCATTAGAGCTTCAATCATTTCGCTCTCAACAGACTTTGAAGTTTCACCTTCAACTCCTTCTTCCATTCTAGACTGACTGGGCTCCCCCTGAATTGATGCTTGCTGAGCAGTCGAAAGATCTGCTAGCTCACCTTCTCTTCCAGCATCGGGATCATTGCCTTCATCATCTTTCCTCAAGATTTCAGCTTCTCTGCAGCTACTCTCCCCCTGAGCTTGTAGATTTTTCATTAACTGCTCCAGGAGAGTCTTTAATGTTTTTATCTCAGACGCTTGATCGGCTACAGTTGTTTTCAACTCAGCGTTTTCCTGATCAAGTCTGACATTATGGGCTTGAAGTTCCGTCACTGCTGTAGATAGCTGGAAAATTTGGACTGTCTGGAAATCTACCTTGCCCTTCAGCTCTGTAAACCGCTGATTGTCGGTGAAAGTCGATGATGTTGATGGAATTGATGTAGATGGAGATGGAGCGATGGGTGGTTGAGCAGCAGGTATTACAGGATCAGGAGCTGAGGTGGATGTAGCTCCCTGCATAAATCGGTGCCTCCTCGCCCTATGCCTAGGCACGAGTGGAGTCTCAACTTCCTCTTCGAAATCTGAATCTTCGGTCTCTTCGTCAATCAGAGTCGGTCTTGTTTGTCTCCTTCTGTTTACAATTAACCTTAATCCATATATATAGATTTGAATATTTGGATCCTCGCTATCAGAACTAGACTCTGAGGCATTTTCATCGAGCCACTCAGTCTCAGTCTCAGCCTGTGCTCCTTCTTCTTCTCTTTCACCTAGGACCTCAGTGTCCATACCCTCATCCTCCGACGGCTGTTATTCATCTATATCCTTGAATACATCACGATACTCTTCTGGAGGATCTAGAACATCCTGAACCAGTTGTTCAGTGAGGTTTAGTTACGCGGAAGTCCCCTGTGCCCATATCTCTTCAAGGGTTTGCGTTGTCTGATCAATAACTGGGGCTGAAGTTGAAGGACCTGCAACGTCCGTTGGTGGACCTGCTGCCGTAGACTCTGAAAATCTGCTGGAGGATGGCCTAGATGCCAGAATTTGTCTTACTGGAGCTCTTTGCCTCCTGCGCGGTTGCTGTTGTGGTTATTGTTGTTGTGGTGCTGCTGCGGTTGTGGACCTTCACCTGCCCAGTTATCTCCTTCCGGAGCCACAAAATCTGGGTCAATGACTGCTCCGAACAACGGTGCCACCTGTGGCCTGACCTGCTCAGCCCTGCGTGCGTTATGCGACTGGCAGTCAGCAAATATTCTCTTATCTATAATAGCCACACCGTGAGTATCTGGAAGTTGAGGCAGATTTGGCAAGAAGTGGCGTATAATCATCATTGCGAAGCGCGGGTACATCAAGAATCTTTCACCGATTGGAGCTGTGATTTGATGCACAAACTCAGCGAAGAACATTTCTGAATAACTGAAGCACTTGTTATATACCAATGCAATCACAGCTGATTGCATATTGGACACAATATAGTCAAAACCGGCATTTTTCGACGCAAAACAAACCATAAACACATGCACCAAGTAACGCCATTGCCCGATTAAGCCACTCTTCATATACGAGGCTTTGGTTATATCTTGGGCGTATCCCATACGTAAAAAGGCTGCTTGCCTAATATGGACTGGAAAGTCAATAGGCCCCGCCTCCTGGTCCTCTGTTCCAAGCTGTAGTATCTGACGAAGCATGGCAGCTGAGAATACAATAGGCTGCCCCCCCAACTCTTGTACGCAATACCGTTGGCGTCACTGAACAGTCTACCTAGAGATGTTTACAAAATTGTCGTACGTACGGCAAGATTATCTGCAGATTATGGGTCAATGCATAAGCAACCCTTGATTGCGTCAAAAATTCAACCATTTGTCAGAATGGTTGAGCTTCAGGTAGCTCTCTATCGACGGACGTCACCATGTTATGCTTATTGAAAAATGTGCGATCACCCATATCTGCATATAGAAACAACAACCAATATTAGAAAAAAATAAAAATGAAACTTGTTTAATTTCGAATTTGCTTAATTTCGAACTTACATAAGTCCGAAATCCAACACATTCGAATTTCTACAAGTTTGAATTTATTTTATAAAGGCATTCGAATTTATAACAATTTCGAAGGCTATGTTCAAATTTGACTGACTTCGAATTTGTAGATATTTTAACAAATTCGAAGTTTCTGACAAGTTCGAACATGATGAACATGTTCGAAGTCGGTCCTTTTCAAACAAAACTCCAAGATTTTAACCCCATTTGACTTAATAAATAGTATAGTCTAGTCCTATTGGGTTCTAATCGAAGTTTAATTGTTTTATTTGAAGTTTCACCAGTTAAAACTTGTGATTTTGAACCACAAAGTTTAAACCCAAAAACCTTCAATAAAGTCAATTTTTTGCTATAAATGAGTCCTAAACTACCCAAACTTTGTATAATACTGATTATTATACCTAAGTGTGTTGGTAGATTCGAAAACAACGAGCAAAACTTCGTGAAATAGTAATAAACTCGAAACGGTAAATTCAAAGAACTAAGTTCGAAATCGTCGGATATAAGTTCGAAGGATGAAAATCGAAGGTAGGTGAATTAATGATTCACTGTTGACCTATTTATACTAATCTCATTCGAACTTGACATAAATTCGAAATTACTGACAAATTCGAAGGGTAATTCGAATATGTCTTAAATTCGAATTTATTTGAAAACTTTGAAAATCCTTGAATAATATTCACCTTTTTCAACTTTTTCGTGTAACAGAATTTTACTAACTTTTCAAAATTATTTACACCAAGCAATAGATTTTCACGCAATGCTTGTTTATTCAACCAAAAATGCATCCTAGTAACTTTGACTTTTTTCCTACTTAGAATAAAATGAAATAAGATAAAATTAAATTAAATTAAATTAAAATAAAGTAAAGGAGAATAATGTTTGAATAAAATTTAAACTTAAGCTACTCAAAAATAGTTTTACAGACTTTACGACATACACTAACAAAATATTTTTGGCGAGAAAGTGAAAGAAGGTTCAATCAGAAAGCGGTGTCAATACGCACTTTCAGTATTACACTTTCACTCTTAGGAATTTTTGATTCCTTTGATTGTTTGTCGTGATATACATTCCAAGTCGGTTGTTGGTATGATTTTCCCTTTAAACATTTTACACTTAGGAATATCCCTTTGCCTTTTTATTTATCAAGAAACTACCTTGCGTGTCCCATACTTAGACATACTTTTATGATCAAGGCATACACACAATGATTATAACTTTACGGTATTGCAAATTTTCTTTAAAAGGAAAACATCGGACACAGTTCTGTATTTACATACAACAGAGTGTCTTAGTTTGTCTTAAAGTTAATTTAAAGCTAGCAAGACAGCGGTGACAGGTCTGTACTGACGTACAACAGAGCGAGTTATCTTGCTAACTCGAGTCAAACCAGAGGTAACAGGCCTGTACTTACGTACAACAAAGTGACTTGTTTTGACTCTCTCCTTACTATCAAAATTTTCTTTTCTTTTCTTTTCTTTAAGATGTATCTGATGTGGCTATACATCCCCCAGAAAATTTGCATACCTCAATTAGAATCATTGTCTGTATGTCTCTAACATAAAAATTAGGACCATTTGGTCATACATCTAAGTTAGTTACACATATGACTTTTTCTTGAATATTTTATTAGCTTTTGAGATTCTCGTAGTGTATTATGCATTACCAACACATCAAACAAGAAAATGTACAGCACTTAGAGTTTAAGGTGCATTATGTGTGAAAGCTTAACACTTAGAGATTGTATCGACTGTGCTAATTTTCGTCACTTTGAACCTATGTCTCTAAGACTTAACTCATTTTTCTAATATTCCATTTTTTTGAGCTTTTTATGGTTTTCTCTCTTTTTTCTTTTGTTTTTCATAAAAAAGAATAAGCTAATAAAGTAACCTACTAACTTACTATAAAAGGAAATAAATTCTACTTAACTACTAACTTACTATACAAAGAAATAAATTCTACTTAACTACTAACTTACTATAATAAGAAAGAAAAAAATAGACTAAGGTCTCTGGATTACGCATACCATTCAGTTGAACTAAAAACTCAAAGCGTAACTTATCAAAAGCTTTAGTGAATAAATCAGCATTGTCATCTTCCGTTGCCACTTTTACCAGTTTTATCAAGTTCTTTTCAGCACAATCACGTATAAAATGATGTCTTATGTCAATGTGCTTTGTTTTACTGTGTTTAACTGAATTATTAGTTATGGCAATAGTAGATTGGTTATCTATCCTAATAGGAGTATGAGTGTAAGTCAAACCGTAATACTGTAATTGTTGTTGTATCCACAAAACCTGTGAACAGCAACTACCAGCAGCTACATATTCGGCCTCGCACGTTGACACGGCTACCGAAGTCTGTTTCTTGCATTGACAGGATACGAGTCTCACTCCAAGGAACTGACAACCTCCAGTTGTTGACTTTCGATTCAAGCTGCAACCTCTATAGTCTGAATCCGTGAATGCTTCCAGTTCCAGATCACCATCCGCGTGATACCAAAGTCCCAGCTTCGGTTTCGATTTGAGGTATCTCATAATCCGCTTCACAGCTTTCATATGCATTTCTTTTAGATTGGCTTGAAACCTAGCACAAATACACACAGCAAACATAATGTCAGGTCTAGAAGCAGTTAAATACATAAGTGATCCGATCATGGCCGGATATAGAGTCGGATCCACATCAGTATCACTTTCTGTTCCCGGTCCGAGATTGTGATTCACTTGAATCGTTGTGCTAAAGTGAGCAGTCAGCTTTGTCCCCTCCATCTCGAAGCGCTCTAGAATGTCGTAGACATACTTCGTCTGATGGATAAACATACCCTCCTTCCTCTGTTCAACTTGCAAACCCAGAAAGAAGTTCAGTTCTCCCATAGCACTCATCTCAAACATAGACTTCATCACCTTCTCGAAATCTTGGCACATCTGCTCGTCCGATGACCCAAAAATAATGTCATCAACGTACACTTGTACCAATATGAAATGATCACCCTTTCTCTTCACAAACAATGTACTATCAATTCTCCCTCTTTCAAACCCGTTGCCAAAAGATGAGTAGATAGTGTCTCATACCACGCCCTTGGTGCTTGATGTAGTCCATACAGAGCCTTATCAAGAAGATGCACTCTGTCTGGATACTTTGGATCTGTAAATCGGGGCGGTTGTTCAACGTACACCAGGTCCTTCATTTTGCCATACAGGAATGCACTTTTTACATCCAACTGATAGACTTTAAATCCTTTGAAGGATGCAAAGGCTAGAAACAAACGGATTGCCTCAAGCCTTGCCACTGGCGCAAACACCTCGTTGTAATCAATTCTTTCCTCTTGGTTGAAACCCTTTACTACAAGTCTTGCCTTGTTGCGAGTCACAATACCCCGATCATATCTCTTGCACTTAAAAACCCACTTGGTTCCTATTGCAACTTCTCCTCGAGGTAACAGAACTAACTCCCACACTTCCAGTTTTCTGAATTGTGACAGTTCTTCTTGCATCGCTTCAACCCAAGAGTTGTCTTTCAGTGCCATTTGCACATTCTTTGGCTCTACTTGCGAGATGAAACATGAATACAAGCAAGTGTGAAAAGTCTCGGAGTCATTAATCATCGACAATAGCACTGTGTTGTTATTCAAACTACTCCTCGTTCTCACACCAACATTCGGATTTCCTATGATGCTCTCAACCGGATGATCCTTATTAATCCTCGATGTTTCGATCTCATCGACCCTAAGATTTTATCCTAAGTTTGATCCTATTTCACCTAACGGGGGGACGACTTCAGATGCTACATTCTATTCCTCATGATCACTGTCTTCGGAGTTAGAATTAGTAGCCTGATTCTCGTTTGTAGGTAACTCAGAATCATTCTCTGTTGGAGACCCATCTTCTGTCGATGTAGGCTCAGAAGTTGATGGAATGCTCGTCTTTGGAAAACTTTGCCCGTCATCATTCAGATTTAATGACGATAAGTCATGTTCAATTGTACCTGCATTTCCATCCAACAGAATGTTAAATGATTTAAATAATGAATCATAATCAAATATCCATTCTGGACCAGTTTGGGGTTCATGTGTATAACTTGTTACATCAATGTTATACACAATCTCTACCGTACCATTTGTTTTGTTAAAAACCCGATTGTTTGGTGAGTTAGGCACATAACCTAGGAAATACCCTTCGTCAGCCTTTGCACCAAACTTAGGTTGATGTTTTGTTTTCATTAAAGTACACGGTACCCCAAACGGTTCGAAGCCAGTTAAATTTGGTGGTCTTTTATTCAGAACTTCATAACAGGTTTTGTTCAATGATTTGACAGTAAGGACTCGATTTAAAACATGACAAGCGGTATTCACTGCCTCCCCCCAAAACATGGTAGGAAGCTTTGAATCTGAGAGCATGGTCCTTGTTGCCTCAATCAAAGTCCTGTTTTTTTCGTTCTGCCACCCTATTTTGTTGTGGCTCATAAGGTGCACTGAATTGATGCACTATGCCTTTAGATAGGCAATATACACCAATTACTGTGTTTTTAAACTCGGTTCCGTTATCACTTCTGATACGTTTTACCCTCGTCCCATAGGAGTTTTCGACTTGGTCTAAGAACCCAATCAACTTTGCAGCTGTCTCGTCCTTCGTACCTAAAAAAGAAAACCCATGAAAATCGTGAGTAATTATCAGTGATAACTAAACAGTACCAACTACCACCTATACTCCTTTTGTTGATTGGTACGAACAGGTCCATATGCAACAAATCGAAAGTGGCAGCAATAGAGTTCTGAGTCTTTGACTTGTGTGACTTCTTGTGTTGTTTGCCTTTCTTTCACGGTACACACTTGTCTTCAAACTGAAAACTCTTCATCTAGACACCTTGCACCAGTCCATGTTTAGTAATATAGTTCATTTTTCTCAGGTGCATAAGACTGATTCGGTCTCTGAAGCTTTGGATAATAAACATATCGTTCCGATCGATGAATCGGAGATGTTCATGTCCAGCATGTACAAGTCGTTCTTCCTTGGGCTCTCATCATAATCCACTCTTCAGGTATCTTGAATCCCGGCTTCAGCACTAACGCTTCAGTATCAGTAAACAACACTGAATTCCTCTTATCACAGATCTGAGAGACACTAATGAGATTATGAGCAAGTCTATCAACGTGATATACTTGATCAAGTGTGATAGTCCCGTTAGTAATCACTCCTGTTTCAGTGATATTTCCTCTTTTGTTCCCGGCAAATGATACAAAACCCTTGTTCCCTCCTTTGAAGTCTGTGAGCAGACTCCTTTCCCCAGTCATGAGTCTTGAGCAGCCACTGTCGACGAACCACTTGTTGTTGAGACCTGTAGTTAACTCCTGCACATGAAAGGAAACAAGTTAGTGATCACGGGGAACCCAAGCCATGACTCACTTGGTAATACCGTTCTCATCCACATACTTGAACTCCTACAAAAACCCATCTCTCCTTTCAGGTGACTTGGGTGTTTGACTGAGAACTTGTTGTGGGGCAGAGTGATTTAAATTCACTCTTGGCCTTTGGTTAGGCATTTGCTGTGGAGCCCTCGAATAATTTCTATTATAGGGCATTTCAGATTGATATCCCTGGGCTCTGCCTGGTGTTTGATGTCTTACAGGAGTGTGTGACCTAACTAGAGTGTAAGCTCTTCTAGGTGTTGTACTCCTATAGACTTGTTGAGGTCCTAACCTAGATTGATTATGGACTCTATTCGGTGAATTAGTCTTAATCACTTCATTTGGTCTACGTGACACAGGTGTTTGTCTAACAGCAGCCTTTGGTGTGGCTTGCACAATCTTCTCAGTGTTGTTGAGAACCACTTGTGCTTGCTACACTTGGTGAGGGTTTATGTTGGTCAGGCTTTCCCACATTAGGTATATATTCTACCTTCTTATATGGACAACTAGAAGCAACATGACCCCTTTCATGACATCTAAAACAAGACATTTTATCAATAGACTTCTTAAAAGTGCCCTTTGACTTTGGTGTCTCACTAGTGTCATGTTCTTTCTTCTCAACTACAGTGACTATTTCTTCTTTTTGATTTTTAAAGTCAGGTTTAGCTTCTCCCAGAATGTTATCACTAGAAGACTGCACAAGTTTGACTTTCTTAATCGTGGCATTGCTATTAGTCACCTTAGTTGCTTTTTCCTTATCAGACTCAGATACAGGTTAGCTGCTACCTCTTACTCAACTGATTTATCAGTTTTATCCTGAGGCTGAGGCACATAGTTATCATTAAAAGGTGGAGGACTCTCTTTATACCCTAAACCTACTGGTTTCTTAGACTGACGCTGTGCATCTAAGATCTTCCCTAGATTCAGTGAAGAGTTCCTAAACTTTTCTAATTTACTATTTACCTCTGCAACCTTAACATTAGCTTCAGCTAGCTCTACCTCTTTAATTGTTTGGTCTTTGGTTAAAGCCTCAACATGCTCATACATCATTTCTATCCTGACACACTGCTCACTTAGTTTGTCTTTTAGAACATTTACATCTTGAGCATTTGCTTTTAGCTTATTCCTAAGATCCTCTTTGATATCTAGGAGGCTAGCATTATCTGATTTTAAGGATTCAATTTGAGCAGTTAGATTACTATGTGTTTCTAGCAATAAATTTAATCTATCGTTAGAAGTAGCACATAAATCACATAAATCACGAAATGTAGAAAAGTTCAGAATTACCTTTGTATGATCAGATTCCACGTTAGCCATTTGCATGGAAAACTGTAGAACGGTCTGATTGTCTGACTTTTCCACCAACACTAGACTTGTATCATTCTGGTGTCTGTCCTCTATTTTTTCCTCTGCTCTGACATCCCCAGACTCTGTTACTTCAGCCATGAAGGCTCTAGCATTAGTCTCTGGATGTGTACTCCAATCATACGTTCCATCAAGTTGTCTGTCCGATGATACCTTGGTTTACAGACCAGCGATGTTCGCTTCATTTCCCGAATTAGTAGGCTGATATCTCCCTTGAGATTGATTCTGAAAGTTTTCAACCTTGGGTCTTCGACACTCTCGAGCAAAATCTCCTAACCCTTGGCAGTTGTAGCACTTAACTTTGGATTTGTCGAATCCAATTTTATTATTGCTAACGTTCAGATTTCTTTCTGTCCTTTTTATGAATCTCTTGACTCTCTGAGTCACCATGGCCAGTTGCCATTGAAGATCCATTTCTTCCAAATCATCAGGATCCACCTGATCATAGTCCTCGTCCCATAGCGCAGGATCGTTTATTTTACCTTGAACGCAGTTGCCGTAAGCGGCGACAAATGAAGCCAAAAGATTCAGATGATCTTCAGCTGATTTTGCGCTCATTGGCATCCTTGGTGTAACCCTGAGACGTAGATGCGGACTGAGTCGGTTTTTCTTCCGGTTTGGAGTACCCTAAGAAAGCCCGGCTCCCTAAGTCATCTACTTCGACTGGAGTCGATGTTTCGCCCGTATAGAATGTTGTAGCTGTCTTTAGTTCATTTGCGACAGAAGGTTTGGACTTCCCGAAATACATGTCCGGATCTTGTACTTGGTCATATTCCCGTTCCTTCTTCAGAAACTGAAAGTTATAAGCCCTCATCGTTCCAATAACTCCTTCTAGAGTTAGAGTCTCAAATTTCTCTTCATCATGCTTTATCAGCGCTACGTACATCTCCCATTTTGCTGGTAAAGCATCTAGAAGTTTCTCAATCTTCTCTAATTCACGATACTCGACGTCGTGATTGTCTAACTCTGTCAACAAGTGATAGAACCTTGTGATAGTCTCATCCAGCTTTTCATTTTTCAGCGCCTTAAAAATTGCGAACTGCTGCTTGAGCATCTCCGTTCTACCTTTCCGAACCCTCGGACTTTCCTCACACCGTTTCTCTAGTGCATCCCACAAATCTTTCGAGGTTCGATGATTTCTGAATGTGTGTAGGATTTCCTGAGGTAGTGCCATGCGGATTATTGAAAACGCTCTGTTATCTGCCTCATATAGTTTCTTGTCGTCATTCTTCATCTTCTGATAAGTAAGGACTCGCTGACGACCTTCAAACTCGTGAGTAGGTGGAATGTATCCCTCGTCGATACAAATCCACATCCGCATATCATTAAAGCGAGCAAAGTCGGCAAACCTATCCTTCCACCAGTATTAATCTTCCAACTTCATCAGCTTGGGTGGTGAATTTGCCTTACCGACTTCATGGTCCATTTCAATAAACTTTTGTAAACTTCATGCTTCTTAAACTTTTTGAATTTCAAACTTAATTAATTTAATTTGAAATTAATTTAAATTAACCCTTTCAAACTTGTATAAGTTCGAATTTGATTAATATTAAATTCGTTTGAAATTAAATTCGAAATTAAGTTTGAAATCAACAAATTTGAAAAGATGACAATTTCGAAGTTTATGCTAAGTTCGGATTTAGATAAATTCGAATGAGGCCAAATTCGAATTTAACCCTAAAATTGATTCGAAAGTGCTAACAAATTCGAATTTTTGGCAAATTCGAACAAACCCTAATACCTCCTATGTTCGAGCGCCGCAAGTTCGAAAAACGGCCAAAAGTTAGATTTTTTTCAACTTTTCAGTTTAAACCAAAGTTTTTAGGATTAAAAACTATGATTTCGACCAAAATGATGAACTTATATGAACATTTCCCCGTTATCTTGCTTGTCAAACTCAAAAATTTATCCAAAAAGTGATTTTTCCGTCCAAAAACGCCAAGAAACCACAGATGTTACTTGTGAACACGAAGAACACCACGAACACCCTAATGGCTCTGATACCACTTGTAAGGTCGCCTTCCAACAGATCTTATCTTGACGCGACACCGTCCAACGAGTGTGTAAGGTCTACCACTACGAGATCTATCTAGACGCGGAACCGTCAACGAGTGCGGAATCCTCGTTAACGGGTAGACGGAAACAACTCTCACCAGAAACACGGAGACTATCAGAAGCTGCACGAACGACACACGAACGCACCTACGAACTGATTCTCTCCGAAACGACACTAAGACTGATGATAAACTCGAAATCGCTTAATGCTTAATCACTCTCGAATTCTGCAAAAAGTCTGATAATATTTCGAGTCTATCCCTAATTATAGAGGCTAATTCGAGTCTGTCATGGGCTAAACTCGAATCCGGCCCAAAGCCCATTCGAGTTTGACCCATCTGACATTCTCGAATCTGCCTAAATGGTCACATTCGAATCTGTCTTGTGACTCATTCGAATCTAACCAGATTCGAATCCTAGTCCTTAAACATTTCGAATTTACCTCTTTACATAATTAACTAAGTATTGAAACTTATGTTTTTACATTATGATTGATTTTATCTTTGATCTTTTATGTTTGAACTTCTTGTAATATGTTACATTAAGTTCAAACACACAAACAATAATAATTAACAACCATATATAAACATATATATCTAATACTTGCTAAACCACAATGTTGGATCACTTAGACTGCTATCGTCACACAGGGTGTACCAACAGACTCCCCTTTGACGATAGCTTCTAATAATTCACACATTTGATTAAGAACTTTGTTCATTATTTATTCAAACTGCTTCCAGCATACAAACCTTTTTCAATACACACTCGAACTACATTCTCATACTTTCTAGCTTCACCATCCATATGAGTATCACTTGAAATCTTATGAGCATGCAAAATTCTAGAAAGGTTTACCAGGTGAAGAGGATCATAGATTCTAAGAATCACCTTTTCTTCAAAATCTTCCATCACCGCTTCTCCAGTTTCACTCTCAACATACCACCAATTCAGATTTTTCATGACATTCTGTGGCATAGGCTTGAGCGGCACCTTTCTTAGACATCTTACGGGTTTGTATTGAATCTTCATCCAAGGACGTCCAGTTAGAGGATCAATTCGAGAAGGATCCTCTACTCTTTTTCCTATCCTTGGATTTAGGCGTTCAAACTTCCTTGATCTTCCCTCTTTCCTTATGATTCTGGCTATTATATCTGCGTAGGGGTCATTGCCGATATTGATCAGTTCTTTCCATGCTAACACCTTGATCTCAATCTTCGGCAGTGAATTGAATACTTTTAGAGTTCGCCTCAGGTACTGGAGCCCATCTTTTCTCTTGATTATGAATAGCTGCAGTTCTCGATCAAAGAACCAGCTTAATATGCTTCCTGACAGTTTTCCAGTCCCCGGCACCCTCATCTTCTTTTTCAGCTCTAATTCCTTCTGCTCAGCTCTGAACCACAACTTTCTTTTCTCTTCATTCGTTAACTCTCTGACAGTCTCTTCTGTTGATGACTTAACATTTAAAGCAGCATTCACCACTTCTATGTTAACAACATCGTTTCCTTCTATCACATATGTATCAGTGATAGGATTTTGCTGAACGATGATTTCATCAGCTTCATCGACTTCGTCAGCACACACCTCATCATCTGATCTCCAATCAACAATTTCTTCAGGGACAAATTCTCCCTCTTCTAGTTCATCCATGTCCTCTTCAAAGTCAAATCCCAAGTCCATTGGGTCGTCATCGAGATCCATGAAAGCATCAATCATCTCACTTATCTCAAAATCCGTAGGTTTAGACGAACTGGCCTCTCCTACTTCACCTCCCAACTGACTTGGCTCCCCCTGAGATTGAGCAGCCTGAGCAGCAGAAAAATCTACTGGCTCATTCTGTCTTTGAGAGCTGGGATCATTGCCTTGGTTATCTTTATTATCATCATCCTTCCTGCCCACTTCTTGATCATGGCACGATGTCTCCCCCTGAGCCTGTAAATTTTTCATTAATTGCTCAACTAGGGAGCGCATCGATCTTAGCTCGGCTGCCTGATCAGCGACAAAAGTCTTTAACTCTACGTTCTCTTCCTGAACTTTTTCCACAATCTTCTTCAAATCGGCATTCTCCTTGTCAAGATTTGCATTATGAGTCTGAATCTCACCGATTGCCTTTGTTAGGCCTAAGATTTGGATATTTTGGAAGTCAACTCGAGCTTTAAGCTGCAGAAACCATTGATTGTCGGCGTATGTGGACGAGGTTGATGGGATGGATTGAAGTGGAGTTGGAATGATCGGCGATGAGATGTAAGGTTCATCATGAGTTGGTGATGGTGGAATGGTGGTTTGAGGTTCCTGAGGTTGAGGAGTTTGAGTTTGAGGATTTTCAGGTTGTTCTGCTGAAGCTGAAGACGATCCTTGCATAAATCTATGACGCTTGGCCCGTTGCCTTGTCACTAATGGGGCAACCTCTTCTTCTTCAAAATCGGAGTCATCAGACTCTCTTGATGCTCGTCTCCTTGAAGCTTCTTCATTAATCACCACTACTCTAGATCCATAAGTTTCTATCCGAACTGTTGGTTCTGTAGATAAGGACTCTGGAGCTTCAACCTCTATCTCCTCCATTTCTTCTGACTCAGTGGCAGATGATGACTCATCATTACTAGTCTGCTCTGGTTCATATTCGTCAACATCCCTCAGCACATCTTCTTCTCCCTCTGGAGGCTCAAGCAATTCTCCCACCAACGCTGCAGATATATCTTCATTGGCATGAGGACCTGCTTCCCAAATTTCATGTAGTGTCTTGCACAACTGATCAGATTCACTTGGGATATTCGAAGGGCCCGCCTCTTGTATCTCTGGCTGTTGATTTGTAGAAGGCCTAGATGCCTGAGTCTGACTCGCAGTAGCTCTTTGTCGTCTCCTTTGTGGCTGTGCACGTGGTTGTTGTTGTTGTTGCGGTTGTTGTCTAGCTTGAACTTCCACTTCTCCTGCCCAGTTGGCAGTATCTGGTGCTTCAAAATTCCTATCTAGAACAGCTCCAAACAACGGTCGCTCAACCGGGACCGCCAACCTTCCTCTGTGCGAGGAGCAATCAGCAAAAATTCTTTTATCCATCACCGCGACGCTTTGGATCTCATTTAGCTGCGGTAAATTTGGCAAGAAATGCCTGATTAGCATCATTATGAACCGAGGATATAAGAGAAATTGTTGATGTTCTGGAGCCGTGATTTGATGAACGAACTCCGAGAAAAACATTTCCGAAAAGCTGAAAGGCCGATTATATACTAAGGCGATCATCCCAGATTGGATCTTCGAGACAATATAGTCAAAACCGGCTTTCTTGGCTGCGAAACAAACCATAAACACATGAGCCAAAAATCTCCATTTCCCAATGAGTCCACTTTTCATATAGGATGCCTTAGTAACATCCAAACTATAACCCATCCTCAGAAAGGCAGCCTGCCTAATACTTAAAGGAAAATCTATAGGCCCAGACTCTTGCTCCTGAGTTCCCAGCTGCAGAACTTGGCGAAGCATATCAACAGAAAATACTAACGGCTGTCCAGCTATCCTTGTCCTTAGAACTGTCGGAGTGACAGTGCAATCCACTTGTAGATGTTCATAAAACTGGCGAACATAGGGAATAACAATCTGAATGTTGTGAGACAATGCAAAATCAATCCTAGATTCTACAAGGAAATCCATCATTTGACGAAAGGCCTGCGCCTCAGGGATATGATGGTCGGGGGGAATGACCATATTGTGCTTCGGCACAAATACTCGAACAGCCATATCTGCACAATAGATAAACTATTAGAATTAATAAAAATCAATAAACTTGCCTAAATTCAAATTTGTTTTATTTTGAACTTGATTAAGTGAAAAATCCAACACAAAAGAATTTCTACAAGTTTAATAAAATTTAAATTAAATAATTCAAATAAAATGACAGATTCGAATAGACAGATTCAAAGACACCCTATTTCGAATTTGATGACAGATTCGAATGTAATGGTCTTCTCGAGTTTACTGACAAACTCGAGAATGTTCATGATCAGATTCGAACAGTCGTCGGCCCAATTCTTCATCAAAACCCATGATTTTAACCATTTTGAACTTAGAAAATCACATACATTAGTCCAACTAGGTTCTAATCACTGATATTTGCCTTTAATTTGACCTTTTATCGTTCCAAACTTGGTTAATTTTGAAAAATCCAATTTCGACCATTAATCCTTCAAAAATTGATGATTTTGACTTAAATGGTGTATAAAACTACATGAATCTTGTACAACCCAGTTGTTTGTACCTAGAAGTATCAGTAGAATCGAACACTTAAGCAAGAAACTCGACAAATTGTCGTTTTTGTGGAAAACGGTAGATTCGAGGAAGTAGATTCGAAGTCGCCAAATAGATTCGAAGGAGTAGATTCGAAAACAGGTAAGAGTAATGACAATTACTGTTAACCTATTTATAACACCTACCTTCGAATCTATGGCCAAAGTCGAATCTACTGACAGATTCGAAACCACCCAATTTCGAGTTTGTCCTAAACTCGAATTACAAAATTTTGAAATAACTTCAACTTTTTCAACCTTTTTCAACGGTATTGTGTAACAAGATAAACTATGCCAAATCTTTTACCCTAAGCACAAGATTTTTCACGCGGTGTTTATTTTATCCAACTTTGAATGCACCCTCAGTTATTTTTTGACCTTTTTCCTAAGTAAAAAATAAAATAAAATAAACTAAGGTAAAATAAAATAAAATAAAATAAAAACTAAGTAAAAATAAAATTTTAAAATTTTGATCAAAAATTTAACTTAGACTTAAGCTATACTTAAAATTTACAACCTAAGCTAAACGCTAAACAAAATATTTTTGATGAGTATAGTTCAATCAGATAGCGGTGTCAGATACTCGCTTTCAGTACTCAAACTTCCACACTTAGGAATTTTTGATTCCTTTGATTGTTTGTCGTGAAATACCCATTTAGCCGATTGTTGGTATTTACCCCTTTAAACATTCTACATTTCGGAATATCCCTTGGCATTTTTATTTATCATGAAATTATCTTACGTCACTCAGACATAGACATACTTTTATGATCAAGGCATACAGACAAAGATTCTAACTTGTTGGTATTTGCAAACTTTCTTTAAAAGACAAATATCGGACACAGGTCTGTAGTTTCATACAACAAAGTGTCTTAATTTGACTTAAGGTTTATTCTTAAAGTTAGCAAGACGTCGGTGACAGGTCTGTACCGACGTACAACAAAGCGACGTATCTTGCCAACCCGAATCTAAACAGAGGCAACAGGTCTGTACTTACGTACAACAGAGTTACATGTTTTCGACTCTCAATTTTGTATGATTTTTCTGTTCTTTCCATTTTAAGATGTATTTGATGTTGCCATACATCCCCAGAGAGTTTGCATACCTCATTTAGACTCAAAGTTTGTATGTCTTGTACATAAAAATTAAGACCGATTGGTCGTACATCTAAGTTAGTGACACGTTTGACTTTTTCTTGAATATTTTATTTGCCTTGAGACTCCCTATATGTATTATGCCTACCAACACATCAAACTAAAATAAAGTATAACACTTAGAATTTTAGGTACATTATGTGTGAAAGCCTAAACACTTAGAGTTTGTAACGACTGTGCTAATTTTCGTCACTTTGAACCTATGCATCTAAGATTTAACTCCTTTTTCTGATATTCTCTTTTTTTGTATTTTTATGATTTTCTATCTTTTTTTTTGTTTTTCATAAGAAATAGCAATAAAATAAGATAACCTACTAACTTACTAAAAATAGAAACTTACTAAAAATAGAAACTATCCTAAATTAGCAGACTTACTATAAAAAGAAAGAAATACTACAGCTATAAAAGGAAATAAACTACTACTAAGGCCAAATTACTCTGGGTTGCGCATTCCATTTAGTTGAATTAAATATTCAAACCGTGACCTATCAAATGCTTTGGTAAATAAATCAGCATTATCATCTTCTGTTGCCACTTTTACCAATTTGATTAAGTTCTTTTCAGCACAATCACGAATAAAATGATGCCTAATGTCTATGTGCTTTGTTTTGTTGTGTTTAACTGGATTATTCGTTATAGCGATAATAGACTGATTATCTATCCTAATAGGAGTTTGAGTGTAAGCCAAACCGTAATCCCGCAATTGTTGTTGTATCCACAGAACCTGTGAGCAACAACTACCAGCAGCAACATACTCGGCCTCGCACGTTGACACGGCTACTGACTTCTGTTTCTTGCATTGCCAGGATACCAGTCTCCCTCCTAGGAATTGACAACCTCCCGTAGTTGATTTGCGCGTCAAGCTGCATCCTCCGTAGTCAGAATCCGTGAACGCTTCCAACTCTAGATCTCCCTCCGCGTGATACCAAAGTCCTAGCTTCGGTTTCGACTTGAGGTATCGTAGAATCCGCTTCACAGCTTTCATGTGCATCTCCTTCGGATTAGCTTGAAACCTAGCACAAATACACACAGCAAACATGATGTCAGGTCTTGAAGCAGTTAAATACATAAGTGATCCAATCATGGCCCGATATAACGTCGGATCCACATCGGTATCACTTTCAGTAACCGGTCCGAGATTGTGATTCACTTGAATCGGCGTGCTGAAATGGGCAGTCAATTTTGTTCCTTCCATCCCGAAGCGATCCAATATGTCATAGACATACTTCGTCTGATGGATAAACATCCCATCCTTCTTCTGGTCAACTTGTAACCCCAAAAAGAAGGTTAATTCTCCCATTGCACTCATCTCGAATTTCGACTTCATCACCTTCTCGAAATCTTTGCACATCTGTTCGTCCGATGAACCAAAAATGAAATAATCGACGTACACTTGTACCAAGATGAAATGTTCTCCCTTCCTCTTAACAAACAGAGTACTATCTATCCTACCCCTTTCAAACCCGTTCTCTAATAAGTGGTTGGATAAAGTCTCGTACCACGCCCTTGGTGCTTGATGCAATCCATATAGAGCCTTATCTAAGCGATATACTCTATCAGGATATTTTAGATCTGTAAATCCGGGCGGCTGTTCTAGATACACCAGCTCCTTCACTTTCCCATATAGGAAAGCACTCTTAACATCTAGTTGATATACCTTAAAGCCCTTGAAGGAGGCAAAAGCTAGAAACAACCTAATGGCTTCCAGCCTTGCTACTGGCGCAAACACCTCGTTGTAATCGATTCCCTCCTCTTGGTTGAAACCCTTTACAACTAACCTAGCCTTGTTGCGCGTGACTATACCCCGATCGTCTCTTTTGCACTTAAAAACCCATTTGGTTCCTATGGCAACTTCCCCTCGAGGTAATGGAACTAACTCCCACACTTCTAGTTTCCTAAACTGCGAAAGTTCTTCCTGCATCGCTTCAACCCAGGAGTTATCCTTAAGTGCCATTTGCACATTCTTAGGCTCTACTTGCGATATGAAGCACGAATAGAGACAGGTATGATATGCCTCGGAGTCATTTATCATCGACAACAACACTGTGTTGTTATTTAAACTACTCCTAGTTCTCACACCCTCGTTAGGATTTCCTATAATGCTTTTTATAGGATGGTTCTTGTTGATCCTAGAGGTCTCTATCTCGTCAACTCTCAGATTATCTCCTAAGTTAGATCCTATTTCACCTAATGGGGGAACAACCTCAGTTTCTACATTTTCCTCCTCATGGACATTTTCCTCAGAGTTGGAACTTGTTGCTTGAGTCTGATTCTCAGTGGTAGGTGCTTCTGGATCAGCAACTTTTGGAGATCCATCTTCAGTCGCAGTAGGCTCGGATGTGGATTGAAATGTAGTCCTCGGAAAGGTATGACCTTCGTCATTCAGATGTAACGTCGCGATGTCCTTTTCGATTGTACCTGCATTTTCATCCAAAGGAATGTTAAATGACTCAAATAATTTATCATAGTCAAATATCCATTCCGGACCTGTTTGGGGTTCATGTGTATAACTTGTGACTTCAATGTTATACACAATTTCGACTGTACCATTTGTTTTATTAAAAACCCGTTTGTTTGGTGAGTTCGGCACATAACCTAGGAAGTATCCTTCGTCAGCCTTTTCACCAAACTTAGGTTGACGTTTTGTTCGCAAAAGAGTGCATGGTACCCCAAACGGTTCGAAGCCAGTTAAATTAGGTGGCCGTTTATTCAAAATTTCATAACAGGTTTTGTTCAAAGATTTGACAGTTAGGACTCGGTTTAAAATATGACATGCGGTATTCACTGCCTCCCCCCAAAACATGGTAGGAAGCTTTGAATCCGAAAGCATAGTCCTAGCTGCCTCAATCAGTGTCCTGTTTTTACGTTCAGCCACCCCATTTTGTTGTGGCTCATATGGTGCACTAAATTGATGCACTATGCCCTTTGAGAGGCAATATACACCAATTACAGTGTTTTTGAACTCAGTTCCATTATCACTACGTATCCGTTTAACCCTTGTTCCGTAGGAATTCTCCACTTGGTCTAAGAACCCGATGAGCTTGGAAGCCGTCTCGTCCTTTGTACCTTGGTGTGGTCGGATTCCACATTAGCCATTTGAGCGGCAAACTCCAGAAGCGTCTGATCATTCGTCTTCTCCACCCACATCGGACTGCTGTCCCTTGTGGTCTGCTCTTCCCCTTCACATCCATTTTCCGTGACTTCAGCCATAAAAGCCCGAGCATTTGATTCCGGATGTGAACTCCAGTAATAGGTACCATCCAGCTGTCTGTCTAATGTGACATTTGATAGCAGACCAGCTAGATTGGCTTGATCGGCAGATGAACTCGGAAGGTATCGTTGTTGAGACTGATTCTGAAACTGTCCCTGATGCTGACTCTGCCCTTGGTACGTATCTACCTTCGGTCTCTGACATTCTCTGGCGAAGTGTCCCAGACCTTGACAGTTGTAGCACTTGACCTTGGACTTATCAAATCCAATTCCCTTATTGTTCATCGTCAGATTCCTCCCAGTTCGTTTGATGAATCTTTTAACCCGTTGGGTTACCATGGCCAGTTGCCATTTAAGGTCCATCTCCTCAAGATCGTCAGGGTCGACCTGATCATAGTCTTCATCCCAGAGAGCAGGATCGTTAATTTTCCCCTGAACGCAGTTCCCGTATGCGGCCACAAATGAAGCAAGCAAGTTCAAATGTTCTTCCGCTGATTTAGCGCTCATGGGCATCTTAGAATAGCTCTGAGATGTCGTCGCCTGTGCCACTTGAGGTTGCTGTTCTTCTGATCTTCCCAACCTTAAGAACGCTCTGTTCAGTGTGTCATCAGACTCTGCTGGTGACGACGTTTCTCCGGTGAAAAACGCTGTAGCAGTCTTCAGATCGGCGGTCGCTGAAGGTTTTGTTGATTTTCCAAAATACATCGCTGGATTCTGGACTTGTTCGTAATCAGTTTCGGCCTTCAGTAGCTCGAAATGATAAGCTCACAACGATCCCACAATATCCTCCAGAGATTGGGTATAATACTTATCCTCATTAAGCTTTATCATTGCCACATACATAGCCCATTTGGTTGGTAAGGCATCAAGAAGCTTATTGTTCTTGTCGGTGTCAGCATACTCAATCCCGTGACTTTCAAGTTCCGTCAACAGATGATAGAACCGGGTGATGGTATCATCCAGCTGTTCATCCTTTAACGCCTTGAAAATCGCAAACTGTTGTTTCAATAATTCCATGCGCTTCCTTCGTACCCTTGGATTACCCTTACACCTTTTCTCCAGTGACTCCCAAAGTTCTTTAGAAGTCTTTTGAGTTCGAAATGTGTGCAGAATATCCTGAGGCAACGCCATTCGAATTATTGAGAAAGCTCTGTTCTCAGCTTCATAGAGTTTCTTATCATCTTCCTTCATCATCTGATATGATAGAACTCTCTGACGGCCTTCAACTTCAGAAATTGGTGGAATGTATCCTTCGTCAATACATACCCACATGCGCATGTCATTGAAACGCACAAAATCGGCAAACCGATCTTTCCACCAATAGTAATCCTCGAGTTTCATCAGCTTTGGGGGAGTGTTTGCCTTCCCGACCTCGTGGTCCATTTCCAGAAACTTTTGAAGGTTTGACATCGTTTCAAAAGAAATTGAATTGGAACTTAATTAATTTAATTCGAAACTGACTTAAGCTAACTCTTTCGAATCTAGGTAGATTCGAATATAATTTAGGTTAAACCTTTTGGGATTAAATTCGATTAAGTGTTGAAATTCAATTAAATTCGAAATTATGACAGATTCGAAAAGTCCCTAAACTCGAATGTTAAGGCAAACTCGAACACTTCAGTAGATTCAAAGCACTAGTCGAAACTAGACTAAATTCGAAGCAAACTCGATTGTAAGTAGACTCGAGAACCTATTCGAAAGTAGCACAGACTCGAATCAAACTTTATCAAACTCGAGAGGAGCGGATTTTGGTTAGACTCGAGACTAAGAATAACCCTAATTACTCCTAACAGATTCGGGCGCCGCAAACTCGAAAAACGGCTAACACTTCGATTTCTTTACGTTTTGCAGATTAAATCAATATTTTTATAATGAAAAATATTGATTTCGATCAAAAACGTGAAAAACACGAAGTATTTCCCGGATAAGAATTTGCTGAACTCGAAAACACACAAAAAACACGATTTTGAGAGAAAAACCGTCCAAAAAGCGTCAAGAAACCTAGAATGTATCTAGATGAACACGAAGAACACCAAGAACACCCCGTAGGCTCTGATACCACTTGTAAGGTCTACCACTACGAGATCTATCTAGACGCGGAACCGTCAACGACTGCGGAATCCTCGTTAACGGGTAGACGGAAACAACTCTCACCAGAAACACGGAGACTATCAGAAGCTGCACGAACGACACACGAACGCACCTACGAACTGATTCTCTCCGAAACGACACTAAGACTGATGATAAACTCGAAATCGCTTAATGCTTAATCACTCTCGAATAAAAGTCTGATAATATTTCGAGTCTATCCCTAATTATAGAGGCTAATTCGAGTCTGTCATGGGCTAAACTCGAATCCGGCCCAAAGCCCATTCGAGTTTGACCCATCTGACATTCTCGAATCTGCCAAAATGGTCACATTCGAATCTGTCTTGTGACTCATTCGAATCTAACCAGATTCGAATCCTAGTCCTTAAACATTTCGAATTTACCTCTTTACATAATTAACTAAGTATTGAAACTTATGTTTTTACATTATGATTGATTTTATCTTTGATCTTTTATGTTTGAACTTCTTGTAATATGTTACATTAAGTTCAAACACACAAACAATAATAATTAACAACCATATATAAACATATATATCTAATACTTGCTAAACCACAATGTTGGATCACTTAGACTGCTATCGTCACACAGGGTGTACCAACAGAGTGCGGAATCCTCGTTAGCGGCTTGACGGATAGACCACGCACGCGAAACACGGAGACACACACAGTGATAGACGAATGTCAAGATCAAAATTACTACCTAAGATTAACTGGTTTGAATTAATCAGAGTATAAACCAATAACCTTATATTGAATCAAAGTCCAATTAAGAAGTTTGCGGAATAACACTTAACTGTTTTAAGAAAAGCTTTCAAAACAAATAAACACATAAACACAATCAATAATCAAATGTCATTTGTATTGCCAAACTCAATGATTACAATCACCTCTAATCTGTTTGATTAGACGAAGAACACAGATTGTTCTTTGGGTTTTACAACCTTAGAGGCTTATGAAAACTTAATCAGATTGACAAATACAACTGAATAAACTTGTACGTGCAGACTTACAATAGAAAACCTATTCTATGTATATATATTGCTTTCTGATTTGTTTCCTTGAAAAACTCTGATTTCTTTGATAGTAGATATGCTTGAATCTTCAAAATATATCTTTTCCTGAATATCAGCACTTTCTGTTTATTGAGCTGTTGAGCAGCTTGAAGTCCATCTGTTGAGCAGCTTGAGCTTTAACACTGGCAGCTTGAACTTTTGAACTAGCAGCTCGAACTTATTCAACTAACAGCTTGAACTTTGTACTTACACAGAAAATCTACTAACAGTCTGAGAAATCTAACTAACAGCTTGACATACTTAGAATATTTCCTAACAATCTCCCCCTAACTTAAATTCTTTACACAAGACTTTAAGTTTCTATACAAATAAGGAAATAGATCAAAGTAAAACTGTTATTTACAAACTAAGGCATCCAAAAACTTACAATTGTGAAAGTTTCTGCTTAACAGCCTTCAAAAATTCTCTCTTCAGATATTCTCTATCACAATATATCCTCACTGATATCATCTGTACTAACAATGCCTTTGGAAGATCATAAAATTCAAAATTGAAGTACATGCCGGATCCATTTGCAAATTTGAGTCTGTTTGTCTTTGATTTGACAAACAGATCAACCTGTGCAATCTTCATCTCATTGGCATCTTCTATATCTTTTCTTGTTGACTCTGGATCAAAAATGCTTTTTAGATCTTTGATAGCCTGCTTGACCTGTGGAAGAGAGGATCGGACTTGGGTCACAGATCCAACATTATGCATTCTTGTAAGCTCATCTCTGGTCATCCCTTGGACTATATGCATCGTACTCTTATATTCTTCCTCAGGACCAGTTTCTCTTCTTACTACAAAATGATATCTTAAGTCAATGTTATCCATTGGCTTAGCATACCATTATGTAATAAGAGGTTTTGAGAAATCATGCTGATCTAGGGACTTTTCAATCTCCATTACTTTCTGAAGCTGATGTTCAAACAGCACCCTCTTTACCTGATCAAGCATTGCTTGAGAGATTGCTTCTGATTGTGGATTAGAAGCAACAGCTTGAACAGGTGGATCTGGAATACTGGCACCAGCTTGACTTGATTCCTGTTGGCTTTGGACTTGATGGGAGACTTTAGCTGTTTTTCATTTTTCCATTTCTTTATCATGAATATCTTGCAGCCTCTCTGTATTCATGGACTGAGCTATCTTCTTTGGAATTCCAGCTGAGTAGGCAAAATTGATTAAAAACTTTCTGTGCTCTGCCTTTGAATGCATTGTTGGCATTTTCCTTTTCTTCTCATTCTGTTTAACCACAAACCCTCTTAGGTAGTCACCTAAGGTTTCATCATCTTGTATTGGAGCATGGGTTTGCTGGTCCAGAATTTCATCTTGTTCCTCTGCTAACTGTCTAGCAAATTCAGCATCATGAGCAACCTGGGCATCTCGAGATGAAAATTTGTACTTTGGAGATTCTATGAGAATGCCCTTGCCCTTATCCTTAGTTGCAGAGGATGTAGCTTGGACTGTACTGATGGGAGCTTGACTGCCTTCTCTAATAATAACTCATGTTGTTCTTGTGGGAGCAGCTTGAGTTTCTAGGCTAACAGCTTGAGTAGCTGTTGGGACTGTTAGCCTAGAATCTTGGACTGTTGGCATAGGAGCTGGAGCTGCTTGGACTGATTTAGGGATATCCTGATTCTACCCCTTTTTGGATGCATTGGTTTGGTCAGGAGGACCTACAACCTTTGCCATCAGGGTTCGAATCATCTTCTCAAGTTGAATGATCTTATTTCCACAAAGGGTGAACCCTTTATGAAAGTAATCCATTCTTTGATTCTGAGCTGAGATTGTCTGTTGAAGTGCTTTGATATGTGCCCCCTGTGTAGCATTAAGAGATTGGTAATATTTAAATATTGCCACAACAGGTTTCAGCTTAGGATCTGTTAATATCATAAGTTGCAAACTAGCCTCAAGATCAGCAAAAGAGTGTGGTGCTTGTGATCTATCACTGGCAGGAATTCCAGAGGTTGAAGCTTCTGGGCCCCTCTTTTCTTGGTTCTGGGGACTTCCAAAAAGGTGCTTGCACACCCTCTGTTGCCATGGGAGTGGTCTTAAGTATGTTGACACTGTCCTGTGCCTCTTGTGCAGAAACAACAGTAGTGTCAGCCACAGTACCCATATGGACATCTGCTGTTGAGATGTCCACCTCCAAATTGAGGATGGGAGAGTCCTCAGTGGTTGCCCTTTGGATATTCTGTGCAGGAGTGTCCTCATGCACAGAGACATCTTGTATTTGGGCTGAGGATGAAGGAGCTCCTGAACCCCTTTTTCTTTTGTATAATATGAGTGGGGATGAGGGATTTACAGAAGGATCAGAGGGATTATTTGTATCATGAGGAGTGGGTTGGGGTCCTGGGGGTGAAGTAGTGATGTTAGGCTGAGTCTGCTCAGGACCTTCTCCTCTGTTTAGTGGATTGATGCCCAATATTGTAGAGGGCAATGGGACATCAACAGACAAAAAATTGGCACTTGTTTTTAGAAGACGTTTTATTGTTGGTAAAGAGTGCCTATGGGAAACATGAATCCTTTTATGTACATTGAAATTACTGCAAATTCTTGCAATAATTTCAACAAAAAATCTAGGATACATCAAAAATTTCCCATGTTTTAGGACATGATGCCTTAGCATACCCTGAAAAATCATATTAGAAAAATTGAACTGTTGGCCTGTAGATAAACACACTAAGGCAGTGGCTATGTTTGAGGAAAATTCTGACCAACCAGTTCTTTTAGGGCTTATGCATTGCTGTATAATATGTACCAAATATTTCCACTTAGGGGCAAAATGAGTTTTAAAGAACGTATAAGAATCAGTAGGGCCCCTATACCCTATAGCAAAAAGGCCTTCATGTAAGGCAGTAAGAGATAAGTCGGTTATACCTGTGGCATCTTGAAGATGCAAGTGTTGGCGTATAAGGTCTTCAGTGATGGTGATGGTGGTTCCATCAATCTTGGAAATCAAAGAAGTGACTCAATTGATGGTTCGAACAGAGGCATGTTTCCAAAATTGCTCTATATGAGATATGTATATTGTGGGCTTTATTGTAAGAGCATGATGAATGTGAGAGCTTCGAAGGAAGTCCATCATGTCGTGGAATGGTTGAAGGTCAGCGTGTTTGAGAGAATAGGGAAGACAGTTATGTTCTTTGACAAACTCCATTGACAATCAATCGGTGATTTAGGGTTTCAGGGATGTGTGTGGGAATCACTCAGAGAGAAAAGAAAGGTCGTGGAAGATATTTTGCAACTGGTAGTTACAATTGAACGAAACTGGGACCTTTAAAGGTTTCGAAAATATCTAATCCCGCGCACACACTTATGGAAATTACCAAATTACCCTGCACACTTTGACAGATCAAGTGAAACAACTAGCAGTCCGAGAAAATGAACTAGCAGCTTGAGAAAAGACTCAAGCTGTTAGTTGAATAATAAGCATATCCGAATGAAATAGTGTCTCCCCCTTAAACAAGCATATTAAATAGATACATTTTTCATAAAATAAGAAAGAATGATGAAAAACAAATTAATCCATATTAACCATGCCAATATTTGAAACTAGAAAGGTGAATCTTCCTACATCAAATGGTTTTGTAAACAGATCAGCTAACTGATCATCAGTATGAATTTTGGTAACTTGGATTAATTTCTTCTCATTACAGTCCCTTATAAAATGAAATCTGATGTCTATATGCTTGGTTTTGGGAAATTTCATTGGATTTTGTACAATGCTTATTGCACTTGAGTTGTCAATGTAAATAGGAGTGGATAGGAAATTCATACCATAGTCTCTCAGTTGATTCTGAATCCACATTACTTGGGAACAGCAGCTTGCAGCTGCTACATATTCTGCTTCAGTAGATGAGGTGGAGACAGTTGTTTGCTTTTTACACTGCCAAGAGACCAATCTTTCTCCTAGATATTGACATCCACCAGTTGTGGACTTTCTGTCAATGTTGCATCCTCCATAATCACTGTCAGAATAGGCTGTTAGTTCAAGAGGAGAGTCTTTAGGATACCAGAGGCCCAAATGTGGTTGGCCTTTGAGATATCTAAAGATTCTCTTAACAGCAAACAGATGTGAGTCCTTTGGAGCACATTGAAACCTGGCACAAACACAAACAGCAAAAATTATATCAGGTCTAGAAGATGTTAGATATATAAGTGATCCCATCTTTGTCTGCATTAAGCTGCTTGTGAGTGTCCATTGGAGTACTTGCAACTTTGGTATCTTTGTAACCAAACTTTTCCAGTATGTCTTTAACATACTTTGATTGACTTATAAATAGCCCTGTAGGCTTTTGCTTAACCTGCAATCCTAGAAAAAAATTGAGTTCCCCCATTGAACTCATTTGAAACTTTTTGTGCATTAATGCCTCAAACTCCTTGCACAGACTGTCATTGGTAGACCCAAAGATAATATCAGCGTCGTATATCTGAACAAGCAGAATCTCAGTACTGATGGACTTTGTGAACAAAGTTTTGTCCAGTGTACCTCTCTTGAATCCATTCTGTAGAAGGTATGATGACAGAGTGTCATACCATGCTCTAGGGGCTTGGTGGAGTCCATAGAGGGCTTTGTCTAATTTGTAGACTCTGTCTGGATACTTATAGTCCTCAAATCCAGAAGGTTGACACACATAGACCTCTTCTTCAATTGTGCCATATAGGAAAGCAGACTTCACATCCATTTGACACACTTTAAATCCTTTGAAGCTTGCATAGGCTAGGAACAGTCTGATGGCTTCAATTCTTGCCAGTGGAGGAAAGACATCATCATAATCTATTCCTTCTTCTTGAGTGTATCCCTGTGCTACCAATCTTGCTTTGTTCTTGATGACTATCCCTCTCTCATCCTTCTTGTTTCTGAAAACCCATCGTGTACCAATTGCTCTCTTGCCTTTAGGAAGATCAACTAGAGTCCATACATTCTGAATCTTGAATTGTAGAAGTTCTTCCTGCATAGCCTCAATCCAAGATGGATCTTTTAAAGCCTCTGATGCCTTCTTTGGTTCTAACTGTGACATTAAACAAGCATGTTCAAAGGCAGCTTGACTGAATTCTGACACTGCTGATTCAACATCAGTAGACTCTTTGTGAACCATTGTCTGATCTAATCACAGAAACTGTTTAGGATATGGTTTTTAAACTCAGTCCCATTGTCTGATCTAATCACCTTAACTTTTAAGTTGGATTGGTTTTCTATCTTAAGAATAAAAGATTTAACTAGCTCAGCAGTTTCATCTTTAGTCCTAAGAAAGTATACCCATGTGAATCTGGTGAAATCATCAATAATGACTAAACAGTAAGCCTTTTTATTCAAACTCAAAACAGATGTTGGACCAAAGAGATCCATATGAATAAGATGAAGAGCAGATGAGATTGAATTTACTTCTTTGGCCTTATGAGAAGATTTGTGTTTCTTGACTTTAAGACATGCTACACAATGATCATCACAAGTGAACTCCTTTTGTGGTAAACCTCTTACCAAATTCTTTTTGACCAGCACATTCATGGATTTGAAGTTCATGTGACACATTCTTCTGTGCCAAAGAGCAGACTCATTAGACGATGCTTTGGATATCAAACAGCTTAAAGTACTTGATTTGGATAAAAGATCTGTGTCCAGACAGTAGACATTGTCCTTTCTTGGTGTTCTAAGTAAAACAAGATTTTCAGGTATTTTGAAATCCTTTGAAAGAACAATGCACTCAGAAGCTGTGAAGACAACAATATTTTGTTTATCACATATTTGAGACACACTTAATAAATTGTACTTCAGTTGTTCAACATACAAAACATCATTGAAAAGCATATTGCCTGCTTTTACAGTACCTTTACCTGTGACCTTACCTCCCTTGGAATTTCCTCCAAATGCAACAAAACCTCCTTCAAAGCCTTTGAAATTTGACAAGCATTCAGAATTGCCTGTCATGTGCCTAGAGCAGCCACTGTCCAAATGCCATCTTGTTTTATGTTGTGACCTGTGGTTGCCCTGCACAAATAAAAGCTTAGTTAGTAGTGGAGTAAACCCGAACCAAGTTGGTTTTGGGTTGTCCTTGTGCATTGACATAACTAAACACTGTCTTTGACTTCTTATACTTAGTGAGATCCACTGATGGATTCTGTGGAGAGTATTTAGTTATGACATGAGGTATCCAGGTGTTTTGTCCATCCTTTGCAATAACAGTCTCAGATGATCCATTACCAGTCCTAATTTTGAGCCTAGCAGTCTGAACTGAGTCTGTAGTGCTAACAGCTTCAGAATTTGCACTAACAGTCTCAACTTTAGACTTGGCTGTTTCAACATTTGTATCAACAGTTTCACCTGAGTTTTTGCCTTTAACACACCATATCTGTTTAAAATTTGATTTTGGTTTTGCTAGAACTTGTTTTTGGTGTGTGCACTGTTTTTTATTTACTTTGGAGAACCTATGATCAACTGTTTTCTTTGGAACTGGTGCAACAGGTGGTTTGACCTTAAGATTTTTTGTGTTTTTAACAAATGCCTGTTTCTGAACCACAGTCTGTTTTGCAACAAATGGTTTGTACAAGCAATGTCTGGCCAAATGGTTTTTCCTGCCACAATGGAAACATCTTTTGACTGTTTTGATTTGAGAATCAGTTTTATCAGACCATAACTGATTCTTGTTCCTTTGATTTCCCCTTACTTGCTGTTTTTTGGGAAACTTTTGGACACCATGCTTTTGGCATGTGCAGATTGGAACAGTCATACCCCTTTTATTACCTTTTGAGGAAGATGCAGTGTTACAGTTAGAAGGTACAGAAATATGGGGAGTAGCATGGCATACACTCATCTTCTCTTTTCCTTTCATATTGGGTTTTGGGGCTGCTATGGGTACACTCATTGTTTTGTGTCCTTTTTCAGCTTCTTTGCACTCACAGTTTTCATTTTTAACGAGAACTTCTGTAGATTCAGGATGATTTCAAGAATAGGATCTACAGTGGTCATAGACTCATCTAATGGTTCATTAACAAGCCTATCAGCAACTTCACTCATTGGATGAATGTATTTGTTGTTGTATGGAGGTGTAGTGGCTCTGTATCCTATACCTTCTTTGGGATTGAGCTGAGATTTTAACCTATCTTTGAATTGAACTTCCATTTGGTGTTCCAGCTTTTGATTTGCCAATTTGAAGTTTCCTAGATCTATGTTGATAGATTCTAGTTTCTTATTAGCTTCTAACATCTTTTGATCAGCCTCATCTAACTTCTTATTTAGGGACTCTATTTTCTTATTCAGCTCCTTTTTCTCCCACTCATGATATGTTCTATCATGTCCCATTTGAATCTCATTATCCTTATAGTCATTGATCTGTTTTTCAAGATCTTCTATGACCTGCATATACTCATATCTCCTTTCTTCCATCTTAGCCAGAGTTTTGCACATGCTCTCATTATGATCTCTGTACTTTTTAACCATATTTTTGCATGATTGAGAGCAGAGTTTAGCATTTACCTCAGATGGAAGTTCAGTGGAGGTGACATTTGATGTTTCTGCCATTTGAGCTTGATTTTGAAACTCTTCCTCTGTCTGATCACTCCAGTCAAACACATTGTCTTCTTGAGAGACAAGTGTTTGTGATGATGAAGCTTGATTGGTTTGCTGGGGTTTGGGTGGCTGTTGACCTTGGGATCTGCATTCTCTGGCAAAGTGACCAAGCTTGTGACATTTAAAACATTCAACTTTGGATTTATCAAATGTTGGTTTCCCTTCAGGTCTGGCTTGAAAGTTGGATTTACCAGTTTTCTTCAGAAACCTTTTTGTTGGGAAATAGTTTAAGTATACTCAAGCTGTTAGTTAGACTTCTCATACTGTTAGTAGAATTTCTGTGTAAGTACAAAGTTCATGCTGCTAGTTGAAGAAACTCGAGCTGCCAGTATAAAAGTTCAAGCTGCCAGAGCAAAATAACTCAAGCTGCTCAGTTCATGCTGCCAAGTCATTCAAGCTGCTCAACAGTTTCATAAACAGAATGTGCTGATTTTCAGGGAAGATATCTACAAGAAGATTCCAGCATATCTACTATCAGAGAAGTCATAGTCCTTCAAGGAAACACGTCCATAAAGCAATATAAATAGACAGAAGATTGTATAGAAGATATACGCATAGAATAAGAGTTTTCTGCATATTTTGAGTCTGTAATTGCTTTATTGTTCAAGTTTTCTTAAGCCTCTAAGGTTGTAAAACCCTAAGAACAGTTTGTGTTCTTCGTCTAATCAAAACAGATTAGAGGTGATTGTAATCAGTGAATTCAACAATACAAACAGTCTTGATTACTTCTTATGTTTTATGCTATTATTGATTCTGAAAGTTTTTGTCAAAATAATTAAGTGTTATTCCGCAAACTTCTTAATTAAACTTTGATTCAAAGCAAGATTATTGATTTATACTCTGATAAATTCAAATCAGTTAATCTTGGTTATTCATAATTTTCATAAGTTATAGATCCTGACAAGTGGTATCAGAGCCACAGGTCGTTCTTTGTTTTTCAAAGTCGAAAACTTTCTTTCAAATTTTTAATCTTTTTCAATGGAATTTGAAAATAGCAGCAGTGGATCTGGGCAAGGACTCAAAGTGCCTATGCTCAAGCCCACTGAGTTTGAGATGTGGAAACTCAGGATTCAACAGCATATTCAATTCATTGATTATGCCATATGGGAAGCTGTTGAATTTCCTCCTGCAGTTGATCCAGAACTTGATGCTGAGGGAAAACCAGTAAAAACTCCTCCAAAAACTGAACTTGAAAGGAAGGCTAGAATGAATGAAGTGAAAGCACTCACATTATTACAAATAGTCATTCCTAATGCTTATCAACATCAGTTTAAAAAGTTTTATACTGCTCACTCTCTTTGGAATGCCTTAGAGAAGAGGTTTGCTGGTAATGCAAGTACCAAGAGAAATCAAAAGGACCTCTTGAAACAGCAGTATGAAAACTTTTCTGGTGGCAAGAATGAAAACCTCACTCAAATCTTTGACAGGTTCAACAAACTGATAAGTGAACTGGAAAGTGCAAGGGTCAATCTGGATCAAGATGAGGTCAACAGAAAGTTTCTCAGATCTCTTGGAGAAGAATGGACAGTCTATGCTGCACAGTGGAGAACAAAAGACACACTGGATGAGATAGAATTGGATGATCTATACAACAGTCTAAGAGTGTTTGAGACTGAAATTGATGCTAAAAAGAAATCCTTTTCTTATAATCACAACACTGCTCTTTTGTCCTCTGAAAAATCTAATAACTGTGATTCTTTTTCAGGTGGTGATGGCAATTCTGCTGAAACTCATTATGAAGCTTTTGTTGCCAATGATGGATTATTTGCTCTAAATGTTGAAGACTTGGAACAAATCCATCCTGATGATCTTGAAGAGATGGATTTAAAGTGGCAACATGCAATGCTGACCATGAGAGCCAAAAGATTCCTGAAAAGAACTGGAAGGACCAACTTTCAAGCCAAAACAGATGGCAAACCATCTTTTGATAAATCAAAAGTGGAATGCTATAAATGCCATAAGCTTGGTCACTTTGCCAGAGAATGTAGATCTCAAGGTCAACAACCATCAAGGACTTCACAGCCCATCCAAGCTTCCTCATCAACAGCACTTGTCTCTCAAGAAGACAATGTGTTTGACTGGAGTGATCAGACAGAGGAAGAATTCCAAAATCAAGCACTTATGGCAGAAACATCAAATGTCTCCTCCACTGAACTACCATCTGAGGTAAATTCTAAACTCTGCTCTCAATCATGCAAAAATATGGTTAAAAAGTACAGAGATCATAATGAGAGCATGTGCAAAACTCTAGCTAAGATGGAAGAAAGGAGATATGAATATATGCAAGCCATAGAAGATCTGGAAAAACAGATCAATGATTATAAGGATAATGAGATTCAAATGGGGTATGATAGAAACTATCATGAATGGGAGAAAAAGGAACTCAATAAGAAAATAGAATCTCTTGAATAAAAAGGTAGAAGAAACTGAACAGAAGGTGTTAGAGGCTAATGAGAAACTGAACTCTGTTAACATAGATTTAGGTAACTTCAAGTTAGCAAATCAAAAGCTAGAACACCTAATGGAAGTTCAATTCAAAGATAGAGTCAAATCTCAGGTCAATCCCAAAGAAGGAATAGGATACAGAGCTACTCCACCTCCATATAATAACAAGTACATTCATCCAATGAGTGAAGTTGCTGATAGACTTGTCAATGAACCATTAGTTGAGTCTATGACTATTGTAGATCCTATCCTTGACAGCAGTCCTGAACCAAAGGAAGATAAGAGTCAAAATAGAGACTGTGACACAAAGAGTGCACCCATAGAAGTCAAAGTTCCCAGTAAGAAAGGAAAAGAGGAGATGAGTGTATGCAATGCTACTCCACAAGTTTCTGTACATTCTAACTGTAACACTACATCTTCATCAAAAGGAACTAAAAGAGGTAAAACTGTTTCTATCTGCACATGCCAAAAGCATGGTGTTCAAAAGTTTCCTAAAAAACAGCAGGTAAGAGGAAACCAGAGAAACAAGAACCAGAAATTGACAGAAAAGTCTGGTGTTCCAATTCAAACTGTCAAAAGATGCTATCACTGTGGAAGGAAGAATCACTTAGCTAAGGATTGTTTTTACAAACCAGCTGTTGCAAAACAGCCTGTGCATCACACAAAATCAAATCCTAAACAGGCAAAGCCCTCAAAAGTGAAACTTTCCACAGCAGCTCCAAAGAGAGCAGTTGATCACAGATTCTCAAAAGTTAATAAAAAACAGTCCACACATCAAAAACAAGTTTTGGCAAAGCCTAAATCAAGTTTTAAACAAATATGGTGTGTCAAGGACAAATCTGTTGCTCAAACTACTAATGCAAAAGATCAGACTGCTAAGTCAAAATCTGATGCTGGTAGTGCAAAAAGTGAAACTGTTAGCACTACTAACACAGCTCAAGCTGCTGGGCACCAAACTGGAGCTGCTAGTGAATCATCTGAGACTGTCAGAAGAAAAGATGATCAAAATAATTGGATACCTCATATCATCACTAAATACTCTCCAAAGACTCCATCAGTAGATCTCACCAAATACAAGAAGTCAAAAACAGTTTTTAGTTATGTCAATGTACAAGGCCAACCCAAAACCAATTTGGTTTGGTTTTACTCCACTACTAACTAAGCTGTTATTTGTGCAGGGCAACCACAGGTCTCCTCATAGGACAAGATGGCATCTGGACAGTGGATGCTCTAGGCACATGACAGGCAATTCTGAATGCTTGTCAAATTTCAAAGGATTTGATGGAGGTTTTGTTGCGTTTGGAGGCAACTCAAAAGGAGGTAAGGTTACAGGTAAAGGTACTGTAAATGCAGGCAACATGACATTCCATGATGTTTTGTATGTTGAACAGCTTAAGTACAATTTATTGAGTGTCTCTCAAATCTGTGACAAACAAAACATTGTTCTGTTCACAGATTCTGAGTGCATTGTTCTTTCAAAGGATTTCAAAATTCCTGAAAATCTTGTTTTACTTAGAACACCAAGAAAGGACAATGTTTACTGCCTATACACAGCTCTTTTGACTAAATCAAATACTTTAAGCTGTTTAATATCCAAAGCATCATCAAATGAGTCTGCTCTTTGGCATAGAAGGATGTGTCACATGAACTTCAAGTCCATGAATGATTTGGTTAAAAAGAATCTGGTAAGAGGTTTATCACAAAAGGAGTTCATTTGTGATGATCATTGTGTAGCATGCCTTAAAGGTAAGCAACATAAAACTTCTCATAAGGCCAAAGAAGTAAATTCAATCTCATCTGTTCTTCAGCTGTTACATATGGATCTATTTGGTCCAACATCTGTTTTGAGTTTGAATAAAAGGGCATACTGTTTAGTCATTGTTGTTGATTTCACCAGATTTACTTGGGTTTACTTTCTTAGGTCCAAAGATGAAACTGCTGAGCTTGTTAAGTCTTTTATCCTTAAGATAGAAAACCAATCCAATTCCAAGGATAAGGTGATAAGATCAGACAATGGAACTGAATTTAAAAATCAAATTCTAAACAGTTTCTGTGAGTCCAAAGGTATTGCTAGACAATATAGTACACCAAGAACACCACAGCAAAATGGTGTAGCTGAAAGAAAGAATAGAACATTAATTGAGGCTGCTAGAACAATGTTAGCTGATTCTAATCTGCCTATGACTTTCTGGGCAGAAGCTGTTAATACAGCCTGTTATGTTCTAAATAGGGTTCAAGTAGTTCAATCACAAGGAAAAACTCCCTATGAGCTATTCCACAACAGAAGTCCCCTAATAGCTTTCTTCAAGCCTTTTGGATGCCCATGTACTATTCTTCACACTAAGACTCACTTAGGGAAGTTTGAGAGTAAGGCTGAAGAAGGATTTTTTGTAGGATACTCAATTCAAAGCAAAGCCTATAAACAGAGTGTCTAAAACAATTGAAGAAAGTGCCAATGTTGAATTTAATGAAAATACTGCTAACATCAAAGGCACTGGTCCTGATTGGTTATTTGATTTAGATTCTCTAACAAATTCTCTGAGCTTTGCTGAGTTTACTGCAGAAGCTGATGCATACAGGGTTGAAGCTGCTAACACACATTCTCATGCTGCCAATACAATTTCTCATGATGTTGGCACAAAGTTTCAGACTGCTGCAGATTCAACAAGTTGGGATGACTTCACCACTCTACCACTTCTGTCATGTGATCCTCCAGGGGTTCTGAGCACTCAACATGATGCAAATCCAGACACTGAAGTGCCATTTCCAAGTCCTGACAGCACAGCTCAAACACAAAAGGAAACAGCTCCAGTTTCTAGGCTAGCAGTCCCAACAGCTTCTCAAGCTGTTAGCCTAGAAACTCAAACTGTTCCAGAAACTGAACCATTCACTGGTTCTGATGGAGATGACACAAACCTTGGAACATCCTTCAAAACAGAGAGAGAGCCCACACTAAGAGTTCATAAGTATCACCCTCTCAATCAAATACTGGGTGATCCAAGCACTCCTGTTCAAACAAGGAAGATGGTCCACAATGAGACTGCTGTTGCTGAACAAGCAGTTCCAGAATTCAGCCTAGCTGCTTTTGAACATGCCTGTTTCATGTCTCAACTAGACCCCAAAAAGGCATCAGAAGCACTAAAAGATTCATCCTGGATTGAAGCTATGCAAGAAGAGCTTTTACAGTTTAAAATTCAGAATGTATGGACTCTGGTGGATCTTCCTAAAGGTAAGAGAGCAATAGGTACAAGGTGGGTGTTCAGAAACAAGAAGGATGAGAGAGGGATAGTCATCAAGAACAAAGCAAGACTAGTAGCACAAGGGTACACTCAAGAGGAAGGAATAGATTATGATGATGTCTTTGCTCCAGTAGCAAGAATTGAAGCCATCAGACTATTTCTAGCATATGCAAGTTTCAAAGGCTTTAAAGTGTATCAAATGGATGTTAAGTCTGCTTTCTTGTATGGGACAATTGAAGAGGAAGTGTATGTGTGTCAACCTCCTGGTTTTGAAGACTACAAGTATCCAGACAGGGTGTACAAGCTAGACAAAGCTCTCTATGGCCTTCACCAAGCCCCCAGAGCATGGTATGACACACTGTCATCATATCTTCTACAGAATGGATTCAAGAGAGGCACTCTGGACAAAACACTTTTCACTAAATCCATCAAAGCTGAGATTCTTCTTGTCCAGATCTATGTTGATGACATCATTTTTGGCTCAACTAATGATATGTTGTGCAAAGATTTTGAGGCCCTAATGCACAAAAAGTTTCAAATGAGTTCAATGGGGGAACTCACATTCTTTCTAGGGCTGCAGGTCAAACAGAAGCCTACTGGTCTATTCATAAGTCAATCAAAGTATGTCAAAGACATACTGGAAAAGTTTGGCTATCAAGACACAAAGGTTGCAAGCACTCCAATGGATCCTCATAAACAGCTTCATACAGACAAAGACGGCATAGATGTGGACATTCATCTATACAGATCCCTTATAGGATCTCTCATGTATCTAACATCTTCTAGACCTGATATAATGTTTGCTGTCTGTGTGTGTGCCAGGTTTCAATGTTCACCAAAGGATTCTCACTTGGTTGTTGTTAAGAGAATTTTCAGATACCTTAAAGGCCAACCACATTTAGGCCTCTGGTATCCCAAAGACTCTCCTTTTGAACTAACTGCATATTCTGACAGTGACTATGGTGGTTGCAACATTGACAGAAAATCCACAACTGGTGGATGTCAATACTTAGGAGCAAGACTGGTCTCTTGGCAATGCAAGAAACAAACAACTGTCTCCACATCATCCACTGAAGCAGAATACGTAGCAGCTGCAAGCTGCTGCTCCAAGGTAATGTGGATTCAAAATCAGCTAAGAGACTATGGTATGAATTTCTTATCCACTCCTATTTATATTGACAATTCAAGTGCCATTAGCATTGTGCAAAACCCAGTGAAATTCCCAAAAACCAAGCATATAGAAATCAGATTTCACTTCATCAGAGATTTTAATGAAAAGAAGTTAATCCAAGTTACCAAAATACATACTGATGATCAGCTAGCTGATCTATTTACAAAACCTTTTGATGTAGGAAGGTTCACTTTTCTAATATCAAACATTGGTATGGTAAACATGGATTAATTGATTTTTATTATTATCAACTCAATATGCTAATTTAAGGGGGAGACACTGTTCCATTGAAAATCTGCACAAATTTACACTAACAGCATGAGTCTTTTCTCATGCTGCTAGTTCATTTTCTCGGACTGCTAGTTATTTTCACTTGATCTGTCAAAGTGTGCAGGGTATTTAGGTAATTTCCCAAATGTGTGCGCGGGACCTAACCTTTTCGAACCCTTTAAAGGTCCCAGTTTCGTTCAGTTGTAACTACCAGTTACATATTCTTCTTCCACGGCCTTCTGCTTTCTCTCTGAACGATACACACATTCTTTTCAAACCCTAAACCCCAAACCGTCGTTTCTTGACCAATGGAGTTCGTAAAAGAGCACAATTGCCTCCCATACACCCTGAAACACACTGACCTTGAACCGTTCCATGAGATGATGGACTTCCTCAGGCACTCCCATATCCACTATGCCCTCAATATCAACCCCACTGTATACATATCTCATATTGAGCAATTCTGGAATCATGCCTATGTTCAAACCATCAATGGAGTGCCTACCCTGACTTCCAAAATCGATGGTACTACCATCAATATCACCGAGGAGTCCATCAGACATCATCTGCATCTTCAAGATGCCACAGGTATAAAAGACCTATCTCTTACTGCTTTACACTTTGGTCTTCAAAATATTGGATATAGGGGTCCTGCTGATTCTTTTACTTTCTTGAAAGCACATTTTTCTCCTAAATGGAAATACCTTGTGCATATTATTCAGCAATGTTTAAGCCCCAAAAGAACTGGTTGGTCCGAATTTTCTTCAAATATTGCCACTGCCTTAGTGTGCTTTTCTACTGGCCAACAGTTTAATTTTTCAAATATGATCTTTCAAGGAATGTTAAGGCATCATTGCTTGAAGCATGGGAAATTTTTGATGTATCCTCGATTTTTGGCAAAAATAATTGCACACACCTGCACCACTTCTTCAAATTTACATAAGAGGATATATGTTTCCCATAGGCACTCACTATCTTCAATCAAAAGGCTGATAAAGCCAAGTGCCAATTTTGTCAGCATTGATGCTCCATTGCCCTCTGCAATGATGAACATCATCACAAGAAACAGAGGAGAGGGGCCTGAGCAGAAACAGCCCAACATTACTGCTTCAACCCCAGGACCCCAACCCACTCCTCATGATACAGATATTCCCTCTGATCCTTTTGTACAGCCCAAACGCCCACTCAGATACTTATATAAAAGGAAAAGGGGACCAGGAGCTCCTTCCTCCTCCTCCCCTAGACAAGAGCCATATATCCCTGTGCAGGAGGATCCTTCTGCACAGAATATCCAAAGGGAACCAATTGAGGACACTCCCAACCTCAATCAGGAGGTGAACATCTCTTCTGAGACTGTTCATATGGGTTTTGTGGCTGACACTACTGATGTCTCTGCACAAGAGGCACAGGACAGGGCCAACATCTCTAAGACCACACCCATGGCAACAGCAAGTGTGCAAACACGAGCTGGAAGTCCCCAGTACCAAGAAAAGAGGGGCCCAGAGGTTTCTACTTCTGGTGTTAATGTCAGTGATAGACCACAAACACCCCTGGTGTTATCTGATCTTGAGACTAGTCTGCAACTGATGCTCTTAACGGATCCAAAGCTGAAACCTGTTGTAACAATGTTGGAATACCAAATGTCCATCATTGCTGCACAGGGGGCACAAATTTATGCACTCAAACAGGCAGAAGCTGCTCACAATCAGAAACTGGCTAATCTACACACAAGGTTTACTCTTTGTGGAAATAAGCTCATCAAACTAGAGCAGTTGATTCAAACCCATGTGGCAAAGGTTGTAGGTCCTTCTGACCAAACCAATGCTTCCAAAAAGGGGGAGAATCAGGAAGTTCCTGAACCAGTCCAAGCAGCTCCAACACCAACAGTCCAAGCAGCATCAACAGCTCCATCTTCTAGGCTAGCAGTCCCAACAGCTTCTCAAGCTGTTAGCCTAGAAACTCAAGCTGCTTCTACAAGAGCAACTGGAGTTGTTATAAGAGAAGGTATTCAAGCTCCATC
>JAANYP010007113.1:0-74971 GCA_020465985.1 Centrapalus pauciflorus
ATAGAAAAAAGACAATATATCTTTTACTGAAAAAAGAAAAAGTTGATTTGTCTTTATACCCCTTTTTTTTACTATCTTGTCTTGTTTCAATAGAAAAAAGACAATATGTCTTTTACTGGAAAAAAAAAATTGATTTGCTTTTATACCCCTTTTTGGCTATCTTGTCTTGTTTCATTAAAGACAAAAGAAAAAGTTGTGTAGGTGGACTTTGATTGGACAACATAAAAAGACAAAACTACTTCTTCACAACTTTTGGCACAAAACGGTACAAGTGACAGGTTCCTTCTGGCTTTTGCCACATTATTAAATAAAGCCAAAATTAGGGTACATACCCCATATTTTTTACTAGAGGAAACGTATCGAGTCTTTCTGGCAGGGAGGCTTTCTAACCTCCAATAGGCATGTTCTGCCTTTCGCTAGAGATATTTGGACCTCTGAAAGACCATTTTACTCTCCAGCAAAGCCTCGGGGAATTCCCGTTGACTTTTTGCCTCGTGGCAGGTTCCTTCTGGCTTTTTATATAAGTTTTTCTACCATCTGTTAGATGTTTCCAGACTTCCCTTAAGCCATTTCACCTTCCGAAAAAGCCGCGGGGAATTCCCGTTGACTTTTTGCCTCGTGGCAGGTTCCTTCTGGCTTTTGATATAAGTTTTTCTACCATCTGTTAGATGTTTCCAGACTTCCCTTAAGCCATTTCACCTTCTGAAAAAGCCGCGGGGAATTCCCGCTGACTTTTTGCCTCGTGGCAGGTTCCTTCTGGCTTTTGATATAAGTTTTTCTACCATCTGTTAGATGTTTCCAGACTTTCCTTAAGCCATTTCACCTTCTGAAAAAGCCGCGGGGAATTCCCGTTGACTTTTTGCCTCGTGGCAGGTTCCTTCTGGCTTTTGATATAAGTTTTTCTACCATCTGTTAGATGTTTCCAGACTTCCCTTAAGCCATTTCACCTTCTGAAAAAGCCGCGGGGAATTCCCGCTGACTTTTTGCCTCGTGGCAGGTTCCTTCTGGCTTTTGATATAAGTTTTTCTACCATCTGTTAGATGTTTCCAGACTTCCCTTAAGCCATTTCACATTCTGAAAAAGCCGCGGGGAATTCCCGCTGACTTTTTGCCTCGTGGCAGGTTCCTTCTGGCTTTTGATATAAGTTTTTCTACCATCTGTTAGATGTTTCCAGACTTCCGTTAATCCATTTCACCTTCTGAAAAAGCCTCGGGGAATTCCCGTTGACTTTTTGCCTCGTGGCAGGTTCCTTCTGGCCTTTGATATAAGTTTTTCTACTATCTGTTAGATGTTTCCAGACTTCCGTTAAGCCATTTTACCTTCTGGCAAGCCTTCCGATAGACTTTTTGCCTCATGGCAGGAGCTTTCTGACTTTAAATATAAGTTTTTCTGTCCTATGTTAGATGTTTTCGAACCTCCGATAGCCCCTTTTGCCTTCTTAAAAAACGTTTCGAACCTCCAACAGTCTATTTTTTACTTTCCGTAAGAATCTTTATAACTTCCAATAAACTTTTTCTCCTTTTAGAGAAGTTTTCTGACTTTCAATAAAAGTCTTTTCGTCTCATGAAAGAAATATTTCTGGCTTTCATTAGTCGAAACCTCCGAACCACTATACCTCCCGACCCCCAGTCGGAATCCCCATACCTTTCGGCCCCCGGTTAGAACTCTTTTGGAATTTCTGAAGCATTATGCCTCTAAATCGATCTGTCTTATAGTTGGAGTTTTATAGCTTCTAACAGAAGTATTTTACTTTTTAACAAAAATATCTCATCTTTAGATAAAAGTATCACAACTTTTGAACTTCTTAAGTCTAAGAGAATTCTTCAGACTTCCAGTAGATGTCTTTTTGACTTCTATACCCACTAGTTGAACTTTTCAACCTCTATACTATTTATGAACCTCTGAATTCTTGTGTTTTTCAAACATTCATTCTGAACAAACATATGAGTCTATGCACTTCATTAGTAATCTAGCTCTAGAAACATTCCATAGAAGTCTTCTGACTGTAATATCCTTCTGATACGAACCTTTCAACCCTTCTCACGGGTCGTATAAATTATCTTCAGCTATTTTTAATGGCTCTCCTCTATAGTTGTTATTCTTCCATGTTACTTTATCAAACCAATCGTTTTACCTAATTTTTCATATCAAAATTATGTTTTAACAAATTAGAACCATTGGTTCTTCACACTTCATTAATCGTCTTCAATTTCAGAGGTATCTCTTCCGATCGGGTGATTCGTTTCATTTATTGAAATAATATTTAATTTTCCAAAAAAAAAAAAAAAGTGGGGAGAAGGAGTATAGTAACTATTACAAATAAAATGATGTAATAAACTTACACATATGATGTAGTCTCCTCTTTGACTTATATTATCTACCCACCTTCTGATCAGTTCCTTTTGTCTTACGACTTTCCAACCGGTATTTAGCTTCTTTTCGGTTTACTACTTTATCATAAATAATTAATTTCCTTCCATGTCATTCATCACATTCGAATGTACTCCTAATTATACATCTGACCGCATTCTATCATACCTTTGATTGCCTACTGATCATACCATATATGACATTTGCAACCTATACATTTCACCAACCATAGCGATAATCTTTTAAATACCTCTGATTACATGTTAATAATATCATACGATATGATTGTACCTTTAATTATCCTTACTTAAAGTTATGGACCATTCCTTTGGTCCAAGCCTGCTATAAACTAATTATACTTCCAATATGTAAATTCTATGCTATTTTTCAATCTGAAATTACAACTGGTGATTCGCTCCTATGTGATGTATCATCATATTTAAAATTGGTATATTTAGCATGTCTGCTACTATAATGTCTTAGGCATTAGCCAGCATGGCTATGATTGCCCTTAAAATGCTTAAATTATTGTTAACCTTCTTGATGCATTCAATTTGATACATGAAAATTGTATTTGTGAATACCTATTTCATCGTATTACGTACTTGGAATGAGTTAGTTGTGTAACACATTCAATCATCCATGTGTCATGAAAGAAGTATTAGGGGCAAAATGTCACACCTGACGCCTAGTATGCAGATGTTACTTAGTGACTTCTTTTGATATGGCATGTCACATATCGTTAGGCTTAACGAATGTTCTTTATTGACTACCTTTGATGCAAACCCCGTATTTCTATTTACCTATTCGGTCAGGAAATCTCAGTATTGAAGTAACAAGTTAATTAAATTTATTGTTTTAGATATTTTGTCCACTTGACATGGGAAATACAAAACAAACCTTGTTCGAACGTACCCTTCCGAAGTAACTCTATTATTTTCTGAAGATAGAATGAACAATAGTTCATTATTTATGTTCCTATATAGAGATGATACACAGTACGAATGACAGAAAAATGCTTGCCAAGAGCTTGGCATGTTACTAACTTTAGAAAGTAGTACATGTAAAAGAATATATAAATATGTAACAAGCAATTATGAAAAAGAAGAGATTCCCTTTTCTTTCTTGTAAAACTGTATTTAACTTCTACTTGCTTTAATGCTTGTAAATCCAATTTTTGTACCACCAACATCGCCCGGATTAGTTAATCCCCCCAAAGCGATGGGTACAATAAACGGCATCTGATCCATCAGGATCACTTGCTCGAAAACGAAAGGGGGTCGAACCCATAAATCCCCCCACAACGTGTCGACACTAACCTTGGATGATCCATCAGGATGTCGTCCTCCTACCTATCTCAGGCATAACCCGCATGGGCCAGCCCTTGTCTAATCAAAATCATGACAATCATATATTAAACAAGGAAATACATGCATTGTTTTCAAAAGATTAAACCATCTACAATTGCATGACCCATAACCATTAGGAAGTCTGCTCCCTTTTAATTAAGCAACCTTCCATCAGGAAGTCCACTCCCTTTTTGTTAAGCAACTTCCATCAGGAGTTCGCTCTCCTCACTTATGGAGCATCCTCCATCAAAAGTTTGTCTCATATACTCATTTGAGCACTTCCCAAAGTACTCCCTATTAGGAGATTGTCCCATTTATCTATTCGAGCATTCCTTATAAGAAGTTTGCCCCATATTCATTGAGCACTCTCATAAGGAGTCATCGCCTTCCCGAACAGAGGTGGATACACACATACCAAATTGATTACCACCATCCATTATTAATATTCCTAGCATCCCTCTAATGATACACTGGTGAAGTTTCAAACAGTGACAAGCATTATTTCAACATCAACAAAGTTATCAGGTAAGAACTAACTTGGATCAGTCCGAATAATTGATAAAATGTCAATCACTTCGGACTGTGGGGACTTGTTTGTATGGGCTGATTATAGTCTGGGCCAAACTTAATAAATATGTAGTTTTGGGCCCTATTGACTAGAAAACCCTAAAAGCCCAACCCATGTTCTATAAATAAGGGTAAAGTAAATAGGGTTAAGGGAATTCTGGGCTGGGAACCAACGATTGAGAGAGAACACAGGAGAGAGAAAGTGTTCTCTACTCCATCATTTACCATCTTCTTCCCCTATTAACATTTTACCCTCTAGATGTCACTGCAGGGGGAACTCTGCATGCCACTGCAGCTTACCTTCCCTATGACACTGCAGTTGGAGTTCTACATGTCACTGCAGTTTGCCTTCCACATGATAGAGCAGTTCACCTCCGTCTGCCGCTGCCTTCCCGGCAGCGACCTTCCACATGCGAAACTTACCTTCCACATGTTGTTCTCGTCCTCATTTCTCTTTATTATACTTATATTTGGATTTGTTATTGTATAAATACTGACTTGAGCGTCGGAGGTGGATTCCGGGGCGCAAGCCCTAGGTCCACTTCTAACGTTTATTTGTTGTTTGTAGTAATATTTCTTGGCTTGGGATCACAAGGAACGGCCTACCTCCTACAGCAAGATGCTCCCGATGGAAATATGCTCAAACAATAACATATATGGAAAAAAAGATATAAACACTACCTGTCATCATAATATGTGGGTCAATAAACTACTAGTAGCAATAATAATGATAATAATAATATTAATAATAATAATAACTTCTCATTTAGTTCACCAAAAAAGATAGACTATTAGAAATCCAAATAAATTATTTATTTATTTGTGGTAATAAAGATTTTTTATTTTATTGTTGTCATTTATGATAATAATTTCACTATAAATTTATTTATAAAGAAAATTTAATTTATTATTATTATTTTTAAGCATATAGTAGGTAACAACGTATCTAGTATCAAACTCATCTAGTATTAAACTCATAAATATGATTTATAATTTTACGACTAACTGAAACAAACTGTTCATATCGCTGTTGTTCAATTGAAAAGTTTAAAGTGCAACTAGTCATGTTGAAAGCCAATGTTCTTAAAGCTATAGTTGATGTAGTACATTAATTTCATCATTGAATTAAATAACTACTCAACTAGACCAGGATTGAAACTATGACATGTCCATTGTATTATACAAAAGTACATAGTTTTCATTTTTCAAAAATCTATTCTATATAAAGAAACAATTGAATTCAGTATATGATTGAAACTATTTAGTTTTTTATCTATTTGAAAAATGAATTACAATAAAAAAATCTTGGAAAATAATTATTTAATGATTTAATTAATTGGACATTTATTTAGAACATGTCTAGTGGATTCATTTTGAAACGAATGGCTAAGATTAACAAACTAAAATTTAATAGATATGATTGCATTTATGCTTAGTTTTTGATGTTTTATACTACCATATTTTTTATTTATATACTAGTTATGTGTGTGCACGGGTCGGATCGGTTTAATTAATATAAAAATGTGAACCGTGTTTTCGGATTCGGTTACCCAGTCTTCGATTACCCGTTAGAAGGCGGCTAGAGGTGTAAATGAGCCGAGCCGAGCCCGAGCCCGTTTAAGCTCGAGCTCGGCTCGTTTAAAATTATCAGGCTCGAGCTCGAGCTCGGCTCGTTTCGAGCTTTATATGTAAAGCTCGAGCTCGGCTCGTGAATAATTTTCCAAGCTCGAGCTCGGCTCGGGCTCGACTCGTTTACTATATATTTTTATTTTTTAATTAGTTTTTAAATAATCTTTTCAAATAATATGTATAATTTGTTATTTTAATATATTTATATTTATTTAATTTATATATTTATTAATTTAAAATATATTTATATATAAGCTCGTTTAAGCTCGTTTAGGCTCGCGAGCTCGATATGTGAAGCTCAGGCTCGGCTCGTTTATTAAACGAGCTCGAATTTAGGCTCGAGCTCGGCTCGGACTCGTTTAATTCGAGCTTTTTTCGAGCTTTTAACGAGTCGAGCTCGAGTAGCTCACGAGTAGCTCGGCTCATTTACACCCCTAAAGGCGGCTACCACTCTACCAGTAGTTCGGTCCATTCGGTCAATCGTTACCCGATATATGCTTAAAATTAAGAAAATAAAATTTTAGAAATATATCTATTTTAAACGCGAATTCTCTTTAAATACAAAGTTATAATAAACTATTTGTTATAAACTCATAAGGTACATTGAATATACTTAAAACAAAACAATTAAATTAAAAACATCATTTGAAAATCTAGGATTTTGGTGTATTAGAATTACAAAATGAAATTTTAAATAAATACTATTAACTTGTATATAAATACTTGGTTCGATTTGTTTACCAACAGTTTTCTAAAAATAAAAACCTAACCACCCTGTGATATATCGGTTTCAGCTTTTTCAGTTTTGGAACAAACAGTTCGGCTCGATTTTCTGGTTTTAAAACCCTAATACTAGTATAGATTTAAGTCTCATTTAAGTTATAAAACTTAAAGAGAAACATATGGATGTGTAATTATGTACATTACATCATTAATTGGTTAAATTTCCGACTTTCATTGCGTTACATTTTAGGGTATTGTCAATTTTTTTATTGTTTTAACGTGGATATTTCTCAATTAGCCTCGAGACTCCATTGCTCTCTAGGAAATTTTCCTTTTAAATTCCTTGGAATCTAAGTTGATGGTTCTCCTAACCGAATCAGTCTTTGGAAGTCTTTATTGGAAAAGATGAAGTCAATACTCGCTTCCTGGAAGATTTCTTTACTCTCATCTGGTGGTCGTACGATACTTTGTAAGTCCATTCTCGGCTCTCCTAGTATATATTTATTCTCATTATATAAGGCTCCTTTGTATTATTAAACGAATGGAAAGTATTCGAAGTATTTTTTTTTTTTTTTTTTTTTTGGGGAAGTCATTCAGATGCTAGGAAAATACATTGGGTTGCTTGGAAGCATGAAATTTGTCCTATGGAACATGGTGGTCTTGGCATTAGCAATTTAAGAACATTAAATTTAGCATTGCTTGCAAAATGGTAATGGAGGTTGAAAACTGATACCAATGCTCTTTGAAAACATGTCATTCTTTCGCTTCATGGATATAAAAGGTCGTTACGAGTAGACCCTCTCTCTACTAAAAAGAGGGGTAATTGGTTTTCGATTGCTTATATTCAAAAACAGATTGAGGGGTTTAACTTGTATCTATCTTCTCTTTTTCAAGTTGATTACTTGTCTAATGTTGGTGGTATATCATATTATCATGACGTTGGGCTCTTGAGAATTCCGGTATCTTTTATGTTTCCTCTCTTCGTAAAGCTTTCGATGATATGGACTCTTCATCTCACAGGAGATTGAAGGTTAATTGGATTAAATCTGTTCCAAGCAAATTAAACTTATTGGCTTGGAAAATCCGTCATTCTAGGCTGCCAACTTATTGCAACTTAGTTAAGAGGGGACTGTTTTTTCAATCATCTACTTGTCCTCTTTTGTGGATATGTTTTAAAATCCGAGAATCATTTGTTTCGTATGTGCAACATTTCTAGAGAATTGATTGATGATTTTAAAAGGTGGTGGGGTGACCTTCTTGTGACTCAGCTGTGGTATTATTGGGGAATTGAATTGGGTTTCTGCGGTACTACTGTGGAGGCTTTTTCGGCTTCAGCTTCGTTTTAGTTTTATTTTGGGTTATTTGGAAGATAAGGAATGTCGTGATCTTTCCTCAAGACTCTCGGGCGATTCATTCTCCCTTTGGAATGGTGCAAGCTTGGACATTCTTTTGGTTAACTACTCGGGGGAAGATGCGTAACAAATTGTGTTTGAGCAATTGTTAAGCAACCCACTTTTGGAAATCTCTTGTTAGATAATTTTCCTTTGTCTTGGAGCTATTTCCTTTTCTACTTTCATTTTTTTCTTCTTTTTTGTTTTTGGTATGTTTTTTTGTATGTACTTTGCTTCTCTAGCTCCTTGCTAGAGTTTTTTTTAAATTGAAATATGTTGTTCCAAAAAAAAAAAAATCAACTCTGTACATTTAATTTTAATCAAATTAATTAATGTAAATGGTCTAGAGGACAACGACAAATGAACAACTAGACTAAATCAAAATTAACATTAATTTCTTAAATATATAATACTAGTTTATGAACCCATACATGAATAATTTGTTAGAAATAATTAGTTATATAATGTATATAACTTAAAATTAAATCATAATTTTTATAAAAAATAAAATAAAAGTATAGTGATATATATTATTTTTTTATCTTTTTAATATTCATGAACAATATTTACTTATTTTAATATTCTTTTATATTTTTTAATTTCAAAATTTATATATACCTAATCAATATAATATGAAATTTGAAGTTTATATAAAACATAATGTTTATATATATGTATAATAATAATAATAATAATAATAATAATAATAATAATAATAATAATAAATCAAATGTTATGAAATATGATTCTTTTATATTTATCAATCTTTATAGATATTTTAGAAATAATGAATTATATTTATCTTTTATTTTATTTTATTTTAGAAATAATAAAGTGTAATTATATTTTTAAATAGTTAGTGGTGATGTCATGTGACAATTTGTATTCTCTTTTATTATATTTATTTTTACGTGTTTATACGAATGGGGTTTAGTCCATTTGGTATGAAAGGTGACATGTAAGTGTGAGGACACGGATTCGACTCTCGTCGGAGGCAAGTTGAAATTTAGATGGTGGAAGTAAGTTGTGAACTGTGAAGTCCCCGTTTGGAACAAATTAAAAGGATAGTTTAAGAATAGAAGTAGGTTATTTTGTCGTTTAAAAAAATGTTTATGTTATAGAATTTGATTAAAAGTTATATTGGAATAAAGTGATAAACAATTAAACATAGTGGCATTCCATATATGCACCCAAGGCGTAAGCAATGTGATTGGTGGCATAAGTTTGCCAAGTATGACATTTAAATTGTGTCCTTGTTATATTTTTATACAACTCTAATGGGGTGTTTAATTACTTTGTTAATTACCATTTTAGTGGTTGGACGGTGGTGGTTCATCTCATAAAAAATAATCATAAATAAACGTATTTCCTGTATTTTTCCGTCTTAAAATAAGTGTCCATCTTTTTATTTTTGTTCAATATAATTTATTGACATAAAAAAACGAGGTTAACAGTTAATTATACCATTTATGTGTGACCTGAGTGATTCTTTCTTGATAAGTCATTACACCAACATACTTTCAGCATTTTTCAAATAAATTGCACCAAAAACGTTTCCATAAAAGTCCTTCAACTTAAAAATGTTTTCGTAAAAATCACTGCACATAAAATGTTTCCTAAAAGTTCTTTAACTTAACAAAATATTACGAAAAACATCTAAAATATCCTTAAAAATCTCATAAAACAACACAATTCGTAAAAAATTTCAACTTGAAGGACTTTTATGGAAACGTTTTTGGTATAGGGACTTAAACAAAAAAATATCAAAAGTGCATTGGTTTTTTTGTATAAATTTTCTTTTTTTAATTATGGACATTTATTTTGAAAATAGAAAGTTGAATCCTCTTATTATTTGATTGTCATTAACTAGATATGCATGTAAGGAGAAAGTTGAATGCATGTATTAAGAGTATTTGATTACCAAATAATGTTATAGTTTTTTTACTTATTGAAAAATTAAAATCAAAAGATAAATTTTCTGTTGTATGGTAAATATATACATTTTAATAGTTATAATATATGTAAACTTGTACATCAAACCAATGAAGATTACCTAAGAAATTTGGCTTGAAAAAGTTTAAAAATCTAGTATTTAGTTCCATCCGTTCCGAGATTAAAGTTCGTTCTAAGAAAACACATAAAATTTAAGAATTAATGTGTGATAACTTTAACTTTTTGTCGACTAAATAACAGTTTTATTCTTAGTTTAATTTAACTATCAATTGTCTTCACAAGAGTTAAATTCTATGGACAAAATAATCAGGAGTATAATTGAAATTATATTTAAAGTGAACAATTATTTAGAAACAAAGCAAAATAAAAAGGTGTATAAATAATTTGGGGTGGATGAAGTTAGGGTAAGCCAAAAATGGTCTAAACCGGTAAACCGAACCCAAACTGGACCAGATTGTTGCATTCAATTCGTATAAGACCCTTATCCAACATTGACATAGAACTGAAAATATGTTGGATTCATAAGCCACAACACGTTTTGGGACTAAAGCACAACAAATCTCATGAGAACTTACCGGTTAAACTTGTTTGGATTGGAGAAACAAGTCGTTAGTTCACGACTAGAATTCAAAATCAGACAATATTATGTTTAGGAAGGCGAGACGTTACATGCCGTCGCTAAATGCAACGACAATAAATGTTGGATTCTATTTTATTTTGATGTGTTTTTTTGGTGTCTTTTTGCGACAACAATGTCGTCGCTAAATGCAACGACAATCTATTTTATTTTGATTTGTTTTTTTGGTGTCTCTTTGTGACGACAATGTCGTCGCTAAATGCGCTGAAGTTTCTGTTTTGTTGTTGGGTAGTGTCCTCGCAAAAAAATTGAAAATATCGTCACAAAAAGTTTTTAGGCACGAGCTAATTGCGACGGCATGTTGTAGCAGAAGGGCATTAGCGACGACATTTGAACCTTTCGAGACGACTTGTGTCGTCGCAAATCCTATTTTCCCTGTAGTACGTACAATTTGGTTTGATCCGGGTTATATTTTCTCATTGTAAAAGTCTGGAAAATCAACCCGAACCGATAGTGTCTAGTTCTTAATTATGGTTTTCTACCTTTTCAATTTTCGATTCTTCAGATCCGATTTTCGACCACTGCACACCCTTGAGGAGTATTAAACAAATTGGATGAGAATTAGCACACCACATTGTCTACTTGTAAAAATATTTGATTCAGTAAAAGTGGGATATGGTTATTAAATGAATCATCTTAAAGCCTAATATTTAATTCAGTAAAAATATTTTTTTTGAACGACAAACTATCCTACTCTTACTCCTAAACTACTCATTTACCACAAGACTTACTTTTACCACCTAAATATCAACTTGCCTCTGACGGCAGTCGAACCCTTGACCTCTCGCTTATATCTCCACCCTCTTACCGCCAGACCAAAGGCCCTTTGGTCAGTAAAAATATTTGATTGAATAATGTCTACTTACTTTTGCATAGGAATCAGTTTGAACCTTCTCATTCATTGTTTTTCATAGAAACCATAACATGGATACAAAATCAGAACTCAGTGGGGTCCCAATGGGTTGCCCCCTTTTCATTACACATCCCTATTCATAATGTTACAAAGACTTGTAATAAGACTGTATTTTTATATAGTAAATGATTAACATGTTTGATCTAATTTAGAGATATCACAAATTTAACAAAACCAACACTATTTAAGTGGACATCCTAAAAATTTATGATTGTATTTGTATTTTAGAAAATTTTATGATTCTTTATACACACACATATAGAGAGAGAGAAAGAGTTGTGATCATTGCAAAGCATTAATTTGGTATAGAACTGTAGAACCAATATAAACATTAGGATTATAATATAACATTAAGTATAAGATGGTAAATGTGCAGCTAACATTAAATTAATTTTAGTTTATAGCCAACGAAGTTTGACCATTTGACTATGGTTTTAGCTCTTTTTTAGTATTGAATATATATGCAGTGTTGAATAAACGGTTTATAATGTTACTTCGACATTCAAAATTTCAATATTGAGTCACTAGATCACTATGCAAAGGTAGATAAAACTAGTAATATAATACTTTACTTGATATTTTCTATTTTAGATCTAAACAATTCTAGTATCTGTTTATTTATGGTTGATATTTACCTTCATAAATGTTGTGTGAATGTTTGTTAGATTGAGGTTTTTATTTTGAATAACATTATGGTCATTTATATGATGAGGATGCCTAAAAAATGGAGACTTGTTACATTCTCCTCTTTTTTTTTTACAACCACATTTTAGGCATGGTTTTTGAAGGTGAATTAAAGTCATGTATATAACTTGCTTACTTACAGTTTCTAATTCTTTCAGGGCCGACACATTAGGGTGTGCAACCGGGACTACTGTCCTAGGGCCCAACAGCCAAGGGGGTCCAAACTTTTTTTTCCTTTAATACGTAGGTTAATAATAGTAGTTAGGGGTGTGCAAAATAACCGAACCCGAATAACCCACCCGAACCGAATCTTAAACGGGTTATATGGGTCGGGTTATTCGGTTTTCGGTTTTGTTAATCGGGTTAAATGGTACCCGAATAATATATTCGGTTCGGGTATCGGGTAGAGTTCAAGTTTATTCGGGTACCCAAATAACCCGTTTAATTTTAAAATTCTCAATTTTAATTACAATTAGAATTGTTTATATATAAAAATGTTAAGATTTAAATTCCCAATTTTAATAGCCAAACCATTTAACCCATGTACCCAAATTACCCAACCCATTTAGCATGTTTAAACTAATTTGTAAAGCATTTCATTTTTTATATCAAAACCGAATAACCCGTTTAACCCAAACCGATTAACCCGATACCCATTTAACCCGAAACTGATTAACCCGTTTCCTTATTTGGTTCGGGTTCGACCAAAGAACCCACACTCTCAAACCCGAATAACCCGATACTCATTTAACCCGCCCGAATAACACCCCTACTAGTAGTTTACTTGTTTTTTGCTAGTTGTTTGATTGTGATATTTACATACATATGTACATGGTTGTTTCATTTAATCTTTAACTGTTTTATATACATAAATGTTTAGAGGGTCATTTATAAGTTTTTGCCACAGGCCCCAAAAACAAGAGGAACGCCGCTGACTTCTTCGATTTTTAAACATGGTCTTTGAACTTTGAAGGTTGATTACTCAATGTTCATACATACGAAGGTCAAACTATGATTGGAAATAGGACAATGGAAGTGATACCATTTTCATTAGCATACCCAAACCATTACATAATGATATGACCCAAGAATGTCCAGATTCAAGTGCTAATTCTGCTCAAAGGCTACCATGACAGCTGCTTAATTCCTTAATTTCAGTAGTTTCCTTTTCATTGAAATGGTATCTTGTTAGGAAAGTCCTCTAATTTTGGCTGAGAGATTACATTAATAATTCTATATATTGAGAGTTGTAATGAAGCAGAGAGGGAATGAGAATTACTTTGTTTTATTTTCTCTTTATCTCTTTCACTCCCTATCTATCTCTCTTTGTACTTCTCTTGTTATTCGAGGTATTCTTCCTCCTGTAATAAGAGGAAATTGATCATCGCTGGTGTACTGCTGGCCTTGGTTAATTGCTAAAGAGCTGAGAAATTACTCAGTTCTTATCATTGGTATCAGAGCAACCTGGTCCTCGGCCAACCCTCAACATGGTGGAAACTAGAAACGCTGGAAAACAATCCAAAGAAGGTGAACTCCAAGGTGACGGGTCTTCTCTCAATCCACACCAAATTGAGGTAACCCTAAAAACTCTCTTTGATAGTTATAACCAGAAGATAGAGGCTGTTAATAGCCAACATGCTTTATCCATCTCAGAAAACTCTCGTGCTATTTCTGAAATTAATGATATGCTTGTTGGATTAAGTATGCAAATCACCAAATTAGTTGGCAGTGAAAATGGTGGTAAGGAAAAAGGTGATGTCAGTAGCACAAATATGGGTAAAGGGGGAATATGGGGAGTTAATTCACGTGGTGGCCGATCTGACAACACCAATAATTTTCAACATTATTATACCAGAATGACTAAAGTGGAGTTTCCAAAATTCTGGGGTGAGGATCTAAAATCGTGGTTGTATAAATGTGAACAATTTTTCACGCTGGATAACGTAGATGATGGGGCTCGGGTTAAGCTAGCTGCAATCCATTTAGAGGGCAAGGCCCTTCAATGGCACCAGGCTTACATGGGGCAAAGAGGGAATATAATGCCATCATGGAACGAGTATGTAACAGCATTGCAGGGAAGATTTGGTGAATTATATGATGATCCCATGTCAGAATTAGTATCTTTAAGACATACTGGTTCAGTAAAAGAATACCATGATTCTTTTGATGCGATTGTTAGCAGGCTTACCCTTCCTACTGAGTATGTTCTTAGTTGCTTTATAGCTGGATTAGAGAATGATATGCAATATCATATCAGAATGTTCAACCCCACTACTGTCCAGCAAGCATATTGCTTAGCCAAGCTGCACGAAGCCACCCAACAAGCCAAGAAGGTGAAATTTCACTCTAAAAGCCAACCCTATGCACCTACCAACTTCACAACACAATCAAAGTATGCACCACCTGCCCAGCAGGTTTTACCACCCTTACTCCCTACCCCGCCTACGCACATCAGCAATAACAAACCAACAGGTATTACTTCGAAGCCTAACACCACTAAAAGAACCTTATCTCCTGCCGAATTTGCTGAAAAAAGGTCAAAGGGGTTGTGTTTTTTTTGTGATGAAAAATTTGAGAGGGGGCACGTGTGTAAGGGTAAGAAGCCTCAACTCTATCACTTGATGTTAGAAGAAGAGGATGAGGTTGACGAGGAGATGGTTGAAGAGGGTGAAGAATTGAACACTGAATTAGCACATATTTCTTTGAATGCAATATCGGGGTTGACAACTTTTCAAACAATGAGAGTGGCTGGTAACAGCGGGAAGAAGACACTGCAGCTTCTATTAGATAGTGGTAGCACTCACAACTTCCTTGATAGAAAAGTGGCGACGATATTAAATTGTGCAATCCAGAGAGGAGATAACATGAAGGTTACAGTTGCTGATGGGAGCCAGATCACGTGTAATGAATGGGTAAGGGATTTTACTTGGACTATTCAAGGAATTGAGTTCAAGGCTGATGTTTATTTGGTTCCGTTGAAAGGTTGTGATATGGTTCTTGGAATACAGTGGTTGGCTTCCTTGGGTCCAATTGTGTGGGATTTTAGACAATTGGTAATGCAATTCACTCATCAAGGCAAGAAGATGGTTCTTCGGGGTTCCAAAAGCCCTAAACTAAGCCTTATCAACTCTCAACAGCTAGAACGATTGATGCATAACCAAGGTAGCTTAGCCATGATGCAATTATGTTCTATTGAAGACTCCGTAGCCCTTTACCAGCTAAGCACCTCATCACCAACAAATGATAAGCAAATTCATCCAGATTTGCAGCATCTTCTCTCTAAATATCAGAGTGTTTTTTCTGAACCTACAACTCTGCCACCTACTAGACTTGGCTTTGATCATCGGATAAGTCTAAAAGAAGGTACTAACCCAATAAATATTCGACCTTGTAGGTATCCATTGCTTCAAAAGGATGCCATTGAGCAACTTACTGGGGAACTGTTGGAGCAAGGAGTAATCAGAGAGAGTATCAGTCCGTTTGCTTCCCCTGTGGTTTTAGTGAAGAAAAAAGATGGAGGATGGCGTATGTGTGTGGACTACAGATCCCTAAATAATGCAACGATAAAGGACAGGTTCCCAATTCCACTTATTGAAGAATTACTTGATGAATTACATGGGACGGTGTATTTTTCGAAACTCGATTTGCGATCTGGTTACTATCAGATTAGGGTAGCTGAAGAGGACATCTACAAAACAGCCTTTAGAACTCATTGTGGGCACTTTGAATTTCTAGTGATGCCTTTTGGGCTCACCAATGCTCCATCAACCTTCCAGAGCCTTATGAACAAAGTCTTTAAACCTTATTTAAGGAGGTTTGTTCTGGTTTTTTTCGATGACATATTGGTATATAGTAGGAGTTGGGAAGAGCATCTTTACCATCTGGAAGTGGTACTGGAAACTTTGAGGCAGGAAAATCTACTTGCTAAGATGAGTAAATGTTCTTTTGGTGTGCAACAAATAGAGTACTTGGGACATGTGATTTCTCCAGAAGGCGTTGCTACTGATGAGACAAAAATACAAGCTATCCTTGATTGGCCTGTCCCACGTAACCTAAAACAACTAAGAGGTTTTTTGGGATTAACAGGATATTATAGAAGATTTATCAAGGATTACGGGAAGATTTGCAAACCACTTACGGATCTACTAAAAAAAGATTCTTTTAAGTGGTCTGAAGTTGCCACAATTGCATTTGATACTCTTAAAAATGCAATGACAACACCACCAGTTCTTGCACTTCCAGATTTCAATTCCACCTTCACTATTGAGACTGATGCATCAGGTTGTGGTATTGGGGCAGTGTTGATGCAAAAGGGTCACCCGATCGCGTTTATTAGCAAGGCTTTGTCACCAAAGAACCTTCAACTTTCTACCTACGAGAGGGAATTATTGGCTATTATTTTTGCTGTTCAAAAGTGGAGCTCGTATTTGCTGGATAGCCATTTCATCATCAAAACAGACCAGCAAAGTCTTAAATATCTTCTGGAAAATAAAGTTTCTACCCCTTTTCAGCAAAAATGGCTCTCGAAACTATTAGGGTTTGACTATGAAATCGGCTACAAGCAAGGTTCCACCAATAAAGTTGCTGATGCATTGTCAAGAGTAGAAAGTTGTGAACTCCTAACCATGGCGATATCGATGGTGCAATCAGATCTGATGAAGGAGATTGAAGCATCTTGGCAAATGGATGATGATCTTCAAAAGATCATTTCAGACAAGGAAAATAACTCTGACAAGCATATTCACTATTCATGGCAAGGGGGTCAATTGAGAAGGAAAGGGAAGCTGGTGGTTGGTAAGGTGAAGGGATTAAGAACGAAAATAATAAAATGGCATCACTCTTCAGCTCAAGGTGGCCATTCAGGGGTGACAGCTACTTGGAAGAGACTAAGCAGGTTGTTTTTTTGGAAGGGAATCAAACAAGACGTTGCTATGTTCATCAAGACTTGCGAGACTTGTCAAAGGTGCAAAAGTGAAACGGTAGCATATCCTGGAATGCTTCAACCATTGCCCATTCCTCAAGGCATTTGGGAGGACATATCTATGGATTTCATAGAAGGTCTACCGAAATCTGGAGGTAAAGAAGTGATCCTAGTTGTGGTGGATAGACTCAGCAAATACGCTCACTTCCTGGCCTTATCACATCCGTATACAGCAATCAAAGTTGCTCAAGCTTTCATGGATCAGATTTTTAAGTTGCATGGACTTCCTAAGAGCATCGTGTCGGATAGGGACAAGATATTCTTGAGCACTTTCTGGACTGAATTGCTGGTCATACAAGGCATGGAACAGAACCTCTCGACAGCCTATCATCCCCAATCAGATGGGCAAACGGAAGTCTTAAATCGTTGTTTGGAAGCCTATCTAAGATGCATGTGTTATGATAAACCTACAGAGTGGGTGAGGTGGCTTCCCTTAGCAGAATATTGGTACAATACCAGTTTCCAATCAACAATCAAAGCAACACCTTTTGAGATTGTCTATGGGCAACCCCCTCCAATCCATCTACCTTATTTGCCGGGTGAAAGTAATGTTGAAGCCATTGACAGAAGCCTTGTTGCAAGAGAGGAAACTATAGAGTTGCTGAAGCATCATATAGCTAGAGCTCAAAACAGAATGAAGCAAATTGCAGATGAACACCGAACTGAAAGGCAATTTAATGTGGGAGATTGGGTGTATCTTAAGCTACAACCTTACAAGCAGGTCTCTGTGGAACGCAGATCCAATCAAAAGTTGGCAGCAAGATACTACGGACCTTACCAAGTCATTGAGAAGGTGGGATCAGTAGCTTACAAATTGGAATTGCCTTTAGGATCTCAAATTCACCCAACATTTCATGTATCAATGCTTAAGAAATGCTATGGCATTCCTTCCAATGTTGCAAGCGTGCTGCCATATCCGGAAGAATGCAATGGAATTAATGAACCTGAAGCCTTGATTGACAAGAGAATGGTTAAGAAACATAATCGTGCAGCTGTGGAATGGTTAATTAAATGGAGAAATCAACCAACAGAAGATGCTACTTGGGAGTCAGCGGAGAAGATTACGCAACAATTTCCAACCTTTAATCCTTGGGGTCAAGGATATTCTGAAGGAAGGGGTACTGATATGACCCAAGAATGTCCAGATTCAAGTGCTAATTCTGCTCAAAGGCTACCATGACAGCTGCTTAATTCCTTAATTTCAGAAGTTTCCTTTTCATTGAAATGGTATCTTGTTAGGAAAGTCCTCTAATTTTGGCTGAGAGATTACATTAATAATTCTATATATTGAGAGTTGTAATGAAGCAGAGAGGGAATGAGAATTACTTTGTTTTATTTTCTCTTTATCTCTTTCACTCCCTATCTATCTCTCTTTGTACTTCTCTTGTTATTCGAGGTATTCTTCCTCCTGTAATAAGAGGAAATTGATCATCGCTGGTGTACTGCTGGCCTTGGTTAATTGCTAAAGAGCTGAGAAATTACTCAGTTCTTATCACATAACTAATTAACCTTTATAAGGTCAACAAAAATAGAAAAAAAAAAACATACGTAATACTTATCTTAGTATATATACGAGCTTCGGTTTGTATTAGCATAAAGGCTTAATTCGACATTGTTGTTTGATATCAACAAGCTATATGTTATATGCACTGCTCAATGATAAATTGGTGATTCCAGACTTCTAGTTAACAAATAAATATAAATTTAGGTTTTAAATGTCAAGATATGTATGCGCGCACAAAATAAATAAGATTATAAAATATTTATTACGACGGGTACTACAGCCTATAATTTTTAGAAAGACTACAGAAACCACGTCCTTTGGATATTATGTCATTAACCCTAAATTTTTGAAGTTTTAATGTTTGATATGACATGAACCCAACATAAATTTAGTGATATAGAGTCGTAATAAAATTACATTGATAAAAATGAATCAATATGCATGAAATTATTTAGTTTAGAGTGCTTGACAATTGACATGATCTTGTCAACATGATAGAATGTTAAAATTAAAACTTACTATAAATGTATCTCTCTCACGTTCTTCAACCACACCTATTTTGATTCATAAACAATACCAGTTAAGATTAAATCTTGAAAGATATTGTAAGGACAGAGCGCTACCCGCTACACCAAAAGCCCGAGCTTGTGATGAAGGCGCAACCCTTTCCCCATATATGGGTACCGCAAATCCCCGTACTAAGTGATAGGTGGTCATGAAGGTCTGCACCACATGGGTGCCGCCGTCCTCGGCCAGTTACGTTCTCCCGAATCAAAGGGTGGTGTTGGCCAGTTACGTACTCCAACAGATGTTGAAAAACCACAACTTATAAAAAAAAAAAGCTGATTTCCACCAAAGAATTGAAGTTTTGATGATCACATTCAATAACCGCAACTTGAAATAGGTAATTTAATTTCTTAAACAATACCTACGATGAAGACAAAAAATCTAACAATTTAAGCTTCAAGCTTTCTTAATTAAATTGTCGTTCGTCGGAACTTTTAAACAGGTTAATTCTAGCTCATAATCTGATTGTACTAAATGACATGCATTGGATTTCAAGTTGTTTACAAGTCAACCCTAATCCAACTTAAATAGTGATTGTGAAATTTTCAATCCTCCAAATTATATTATATTTCATGCATTTTAACTTTTCTTAATTGTAAAAAGTGTGTTAACTAACATAATTAAATAAACAAATAAGTAGCTACAAATAAAAAAAAAAGTCAAAAGGTAAATGTTATTACTCTAGTCTATATGAGTGCCTTTGTTTGGACTTAATTATTTCTTAAAAACATTTGAAGTTTTAATTTCAATTGTTAACTGAAAATAGACTGGTTATATTACATTTCAGAGTTAAGTGGATTTCAGATCTTAATTCAAAACATACTGTTTGTTACATTTCAGACTTAAGAGGTTAGATAGTCTGAAAACCACGTCTGAAATTAAGTTGTGGAGTTCCGTCTGAAGTCTTAATTTAAGAGGTTGGCGTAAGTTGATATTTTATTTAATTAAAATATCAAAATCAATTTAATTTATTAAAACATTTAAGATCAGCTCTTAACTTCAGACGTGTCATGTCTTAATTTCAGATGTGGTTTTCACTTTTCAGACTTCAGATTTTAAGTTCACCTCTTCGTTTCAGACGTGGTTTTCAGACTTTAAACATTTACCTTTTAAAATAACAAGCATAACCTATGTGTTCGGTTGTCATTTGTCATTGTATATTAACAGTTTTTTAAATCTAAGTATTAAATCTAATATTTTATAAATAATAGTATTGAGTTGTTTATATTTTAATTTTATAAAAAAAATTTATTAATATACATATATTATTTTAATTTTGAATGGCTTAAATAAAAATTGCTATATATGCTATTATCATCGTCTTCTACATTCATCTTCCATACAAAATTATTCTCTCTCTTCTTCCATCTCTTTCGCCACTTAATTTCAGACCTCAATTCTCGTGACATTTTCAAACACTTGATACATAACCCTAACTACTTCAACAGATCGATTCTCCAATCGCCATTACATACTTCCAATCAATACTCAATCAACAGAGATATACACACAATTAACTCTCACTCATTATCATCAACAATCAATTTTGTCATATGTTACCGTTTGCGTATGTCAATTTCGATTTATTTGAATCAAAATCAATCAGTTAGTTCGACCGATATGATTCAATCATCGATCAAGCAGCTTGAATTTTAGTTGAATATATTGTGATTTTGAGAGGATGCGGATTGGGACGACGACGGTGGAGGAGGAGGAGGAGAGACGGAGGAAGGCGGAGGAGGAGGAGGATGAAGATGAGGTGGTTGGAGAGGAGTATGTGGTGGAGGATGTTCGAGATCACGATCACGGGAGGTTAGCGAAACGTCGGAGTCGGTTCACGTTGCTGGCTGGAGATCTAGGATTAGATCCAAGTCGTAGAGGTTTTTACAAAGAGAAATTTATCGATGGCTTCAAAGGATGCTCCCATGGCGTCTTCATTCATCCTCAAAACAGGTTCCCTCCATTCTCTCTCTCTCTAAAATTGTATACACTCTCCGTTACTTTCTCTCTCTATATCTATATACACGCATTGTACGTCTGTTTTTTTGACTTTTGGTCTCGATCCTTTTTTGCCATTTGTTCTGATTTTATTGACATGTTTACGGAAAAGTCGTCGTAACATATTAATACCTTTAAAATCTGATCAAATTGTTCCTTGTATATTTTTAGTAACACTTTAATTTGTCTACTATTTTTTTAACGATAAATTACTGTTTCTGTAGTGACACTTTATATATGATTTTAACCAATTAAGAATGGGTTTCTTAATTGTTAAACCAAAATATGATAATCTAATCTAAATAAGATGAATGAAAAAGTATGTAATGATATATAATCATCAAATATGTAACGTTTTTACAAGTATAATAAGCTAAAACGATGTAGAAAAAATTTCATAGATAATCTAGCTAAAGTCAGGATTAAGTTCATAAATAGTTTCATAAACCCATATTATTGTGGGTCTTACAAGTTTGATAATAAGTCATAGTAAAAGTTCATATGGAGTGAAAGTAAGATTTTGAATTGTGTTGAAAGGGAATTTGTTTATCTTCTTAAAATCTAGTCAAATCTTTGAATAATGGTTATTAGGTAGGGGTGACAATTTCGGTATAAACAAATAAAGGGATTGATGATCAAAAGATTAAAAAAATTAACATAATTTCGAGTTTTTTTTTTCAAAAAAAATTATCATTTTCTATAATTTCATTTTTTTTAAATTATGTTCTAGTTTAGTTTTTTACTACGTATCACCTTGATCGTTCATCCTGTTTGACCCGTTAGGTCGAAATTGCCACATATAATAGTTATTGAAATCACTATATATGTTGCTTACTTTATCATAGGACCCTACAATCCTATCTTTGAATTTCGATTTGGATCGTATAGTAATATCGATGCCAATATATGATCCTTGTTATGATCGTTGGATTATTTGTGGGATCGAATGAGCATTGAATGATCTTATCGTTTGGACCATTTGACATAACTTTTCAAACCTGTTTATCCGATTTTCCTCCTGATAGAAGATTGAAAGTTCCCTAAATTTTAAACCTAAACTAATTTGAAGTTTAAAACTTTCATTAATGCCATACAATAAGTTCCGATAAAAAATTACAAATTGTACCAACCATAGGAAAATATGCACACCGACTTGTGGTAGGATCTTTTCATCCATTCACTCCATTTGTCACATTATTTTTTCTTTCGATATCCTTTCCATCTTTGTATCTCATTAAAACCAACTTGGTGGTCATCTTCCCATAATGCACATGACATCTATCGCCCTACCATTCTTTCTAAGAAAAATTTTTATCTTACATTATTTGGTCATTATTAAATTACATATCTCAGTACATAACAACTCACAAGATATTACAAATTATGTAACTAAGGGGAACACTTTTTATCCACGTGTCATTCTCTCAGTGATCCATTTTTTTTATTTTTTTTTGTGATGTTATAATCAATTTTAAAATTAAATTATATCTAAATCTAGATATCACATTGCCTATATCTATTTGCTTATTTTCTTTATCATCGATTTAATCTAAATCTAAATCTAATTTATATATAAACATATCCATATATTTTATTAAAAAATATTTTTATGTGTATACAGTTTATTAAAATATATTAATTGTATATAATCTGCAACCTAATCTAAATCTAAATTTTATCTTATTTAAACATGCTTTTAAAAAATATTTTATATGTTTATAAATTTTATATGTTTATAAACTTAATAAAGTATATTAAAAATAATGCATATTACAAAACAATATTACATATTTAAAGTCAAAAATAATATAATATTAATAAAAGTAATACATAACTTATTAAATATAATAAAGTATATAAAAATTATGTTTTATGTAAAATTAAACTTTCAGATTATAATATTAAAATAGATTAACTTAAACTGAATATAAAAAATAAATACAGATTATATAAAAATATTAAATATTAGAAATTAGACATATTACAATAGTAAAAATATTTCATAACATTTTTTTTTATTATATTAAAATATACAAAAATTATTTTCTATGCACGATAAAAATTTACTATATTATATTAAACAATATATATTTCATAACATTTTGTTTATTACTTAAATTAAAAAAATAAAAGTTTCAAAGAACAATAAAAAGGTTACTATAATATTTTTGTTTATTATAATAAAAGACATAGAAATTATTTGCTGTCAAACTATATGAAATAAAAATATATAAATGTAAAAATAAAAATTTAAAAATGAATAATAAAAAGGTATCGTATGTATGTTTATGAAAAAACTAATGATCGTAGGAATTTTAATTAATTTTTAACTACTACCAGATCTGAATAATTGAATTTATAGCCCCCTAAAACAAAAAGCCGACTAAAAACACAACAAAAGCCATTTAAAAGGAGCTCATATACATGAGGCGCGTCTAAGCTCGCCTAAGCCTTGAGAGTTGAGACCTAGGGACTGCGCCTCGGTGAGCCTCTACTATATGTGTGTAGCCTTGTTAGTAAAAAAAGTCTCGGTGGATTGAGTATACATTGCCCCCTCATCTATGACAATCATTCACCACTAATATAAATATTTTGTCAAACACATATAAAACATATTGTTGTGGTTACAATTGCTTACATCAAACATTTTCATAAAGCTAACAATTTTGGCAATAAGAATATACTATTTTTTTTATCATGTCGTCGAACCTTACTCCTTGACATGTTTTATTTTTAGTTAAATTTTCTAATTTCATGTGTTGCATACATAATAATAAATAAAGTTTTTTTTACGTAAATAAAGTTATAATTATATTTTCTATAAATTTTGATAAGTTATAAGTCAATCAAATACTGCTTGCTTATAAAGGATGTATGAATCATCAAGGGTATTTATAAAATACTTAGCCGCCAATGGTGTGCTCAATGGCTTGTGAAATATGAAATGATACGTTTTAACTTTTAAGTATTTGATAAGGTTTGTTATGAAAAACATCTGTCATGTTTTTACGATTTTTGCATTTTTGTCCTTTTGTGTTATTTATTTTCAGAATAGTCCTTAAGTTGAATTTTTTTTTTTTGGTTTTGTAAAATTTAATTATTAAAGTCCAGTTATAATTGGTAAATCAGGTTTTTAAAAATTGAAAAACCGTGAACTAATATCCAAATTTTACTAAACCAAATGAAAAAATTAACTTGAGGACACATCTGGAATAAAATAACATGAATGGACGAAACCGAAAAAAACCATGAAAACTTGTTGGTTTTTTTCATGATAAACCTTATTTAATATGCATATTTTTACAATATGATTATGGATCTATTACACAATTATATCATATAAATATGTACGCGTTTGATTCATAAATTGGCTTTAAGTTTTTCTGGAACGGCAAACTAACATACTCCCACTCCTAAACTACCTCTTTGCCCCAAATGGGGACTTCAGAACTTATTTTCAACCACCTAAATTAAACTTGACTCCGACTGTAGTCGAACCCGTGACCTCTCATTGCATAAATTGGCTTTAAGTGATTTGAAATATGTTAAAATTATTGAAATTTAGGATTTAGAATTAATGACAATAAATTCATTAAAATGTTTTATATTTAAAGGCAGATTTTTATTTTTAGTAAGAGTTTATTATGAAAAAAACCAACAAGTTTTCATGTTTTTTGCGTTTTCGTCCCTCCATGTTATTTGTTTCCATAAAAAATTTTAAGTTATCCTTTTCTTATTGGTTTAGTGAAATTTGGACATTAGAACCCGGTTTTTTAGTTTTTTAAAACCCGGTTCACAAATTTATAACCGGGGTCTAATGTCCAAATTTCACTAAATCAATAAGAAAAAAATAACTTAAGTTTTTTTATGGAAGAAAATAATATGGAGGGACGAAAACGCAAAAAAATGTGAAAACATGTTAGTTTTTTTCATAATAAACCCTTTTAGTAACTAATCAACTAAATTCTTATAAATAAGAAGAAAATTCTACTTATAAAATATTTTAAAAAAAATAATAAATTTAAACATTTTTAATGAAAAAGTATCACTAAAAAGGCACGTTAATTAAATATGTCTGTTTCTGACTTAAAAAACAAATTATTTATTAATTCTAGAATTTTATAGAAGGACATTATTATTTTATAAGTACAAATTAGTCTGTTACCAGAAATTAAAATCAACTTTAAGCACATTTTTTATACAATTATTCGTATAGAATTATATCATGCATTTGGTTGCAAGATTATGGAATGAAATTTAACACAATTCTTTCAAAATTTTGAGTTTAAGAATTTTTAAAGTACATGATATTTATAAATCTCTGCAATTAAAATATCATAATTTGATTAATTTTTTTTAACAACAACAATTTTATTCAAAACCAAATTGCTTCTAGCAAGATGCTAGCCGCAACCAGAGATACACCAAATTAATCCCCAGTTGTTACAAATTAATCAAGAACATAAACAACTAAATCCTCCTATGAAAATTCCAAAAGTGGGTTGCAAAGTCAAGAGCTCCAAGATAATCTTTTACTAAATTGTCCCTTAGAATTAATCCAAATTAAAGAACGACCACCCTTGTATCAAGTCATTTGAAAAAGGGCAGACAAATCCAAATTAAACTCGTCAAAAGATTTTTGGATAGATGCAATATTCTTCCAGGTCCCGCCTTTTTTTGTTGAAAGAGGATCTACCAGCAGGTTCCGATTAAATCTGTGTGGAGCAAAAATCACCATCTTCCATAAAGAGTTTGAATTAGTCTTCAATCTCCACCACCATTTAGCAAGAAGTGAAAGATTAAGAGCTCTCAAACTATTGATTCCAAGTCCACCATGTTCCATAGGAGCAATCATATCCCGCGAGGATATCCAATGGATCTTTTTCCATCCGAACCACATCCTCAGAAAAACTTGCTTCTAATACTTTCAAGGCGATTTAGAATGCAATTAGGGGCTAATGACGTATAATAAATCCCAAAAGAATCAAGAACGGACTTACATAATACCAATCTAGCTACCACCAATGGAAATCAAGGAAATTTTCCAAGCAGCAAGTCTTGAATTTGCTTTCTTAATAATAGGTTCCCAAAAGCATTTCCTATTTGAAGAAGCTTTAACAAGAAGTCCAAGAAATTTAAATGGTAGAGAACCAATGTTACACTACAACCGAGAGGCCACATGCGCCACATGAGGCTTCTTGGTGATATAATTACTGCTATTTTAAGAAATCACTCATGAATTTAACAAAACACATGATTAAATGCATTTAAATTCCAAATCTTGCAAAATCTCTTGAAATTCTACAATCCAAAAATGGGATTAAGATTCTGCATTTCAAATAGATTCTTTGGTTCTAACGATAATCAATGAATATTTTTACCTAGATGATTGATTATAAATAAAGTTTATATGCAATTTGAGAACATTAATTAATATATAATAATTCCCACAAGTCACTCAGATTTCTTTTATACTTCATATCATGTGATAAATATGCTTTTCTAGATGCAACATAGGGTTTATACATTATTTTAAACAACAAACATACGTTAAGTTCCACGTTATATTTATTAGAGAGTATCTATAATATTGCTAAACAAAAACCATTTGATTCAATATACATGTCCTTATACATGCAATTGAATAAAACTAATTTTAAGTATCAATCAATTCCTGTCATAAAATTATTAATTATTTAAAAAATATCAACTCATCATTATTATCTGATCACCATGTGAATCTCAAGATGATAACTACAAAGCAAATAGTTAAAAGTTAAGTTAATACATCTGGTCCAACATAAATTAATTAAAAGCTAACTTCAAATCGTTTCTTTAATTTGCTTTTAAAAGCGAAATTTAATTCATCTAAATTAACTAAATTTCTTATTTAATTTCTATTCATGTAACTTGTTTACATAATAACAATTAAGCACATATGACATGAAAATGTATCATAACTTAATAGGTTAAGATGGAATAAAACCTATCATTTTTTTTTTACATTTTTATCAGTTTCGTCTTTCAATGTTATTTTTTATTATTTTAGTCGTTAAGTTATTTTTTGTTATTGAAAGTGCGAAATTTGTTGTTGATGACCTATTGTTCAGGTTAAACATTATGTCACATTTTAGTTTAAGTTTTATGTTGTAAAAGATCATCATACTTTCAGTATTTTATCAGTTTGGTTCCTAAGTCATTTTTTCTATTAAAAAATTTAAATGTTAATACGATTTACTAAAATCCAATATAACTGATTGTTTAAATAAACAAATTTTATGATGGATTCGGTATGAACAAAATCGTTTGAGTGACCAAACAGATAAAAAAGTGAGTACATAATGGTTTTTTCGATATATATCTTAAACTAATATGTGATATCATTTTTTTAACCTAGACAATGGGTTGCTTAACAAATTTCACAATTTAAGTAATAAAAAATAACATAATAACTAAAATGATTAAAAAAAATTAACGTTAGAGAACAAATTGATAAAAATGAAAACATGATGATTTTTTCAATAAACCTAATTTGACTTGGTGTTCATTTTTTGAATCGTCACCAAAAAGTTAAATGCATTTTATGCAACAATCTTTACTACTACCAATCTATGTAATTAACAAGTTATGTGGTGTCCGTGCGTTGCGACAGATGTATAGCTACGTATTTTTTTATTAATAAAGTAAAAAATAAGGTAAAATCGTATTAAATTAAATATACTTTTAAAAAGTTTAAAAATGAACTGAAAAAACAAACCTAAAATTTTTATGTATATTGATCTAAAACACTACATTTGTTGTGCTGTAAATGCAACTTATATATCTAAATAAAAGGTAAATTATGAAAAAAAAAATTAATTGTATTTTATTATTAAGTTTTAGTTACATGGTGTTGTTATTACTAATTCATATATAGATATATGAAAATTTATTAATTCAAATATAATTTCTCATGTTTTCAAGTTTATGTTTAATATATGTTTTACTTGGGTCTTTTTAGTTTGATTTATTTATAAAATAAATAGATAGAATAGATATATAATACTTTGTTACTAATCCCTATATGTATACTTTTAAATTTGTTAATTTTAATTGTTCTTTCGTTAGTATATTTTTATATTTTAGTTTAATAAAAAACAAATCAATATATTACATACATTTATTTGGATTATTTTTTTGTTTGATTGTATTTTGAGTGTATTAATATTTTCATGAAAAAAGTATAAAATTTCTATATAAAATAGGCATAAACTCACAATAATAGTTATAAGTAAATAAATTTTATAAAAACTAATATAAAATGTGAATTTGTAGTGTTAAGTTATAATATATTAAATATTAATTTTAAAAATACCATAAACATAAATATTTTTTAAAAATACCATAAACATAAAAAAAATTATTAATTACTATAAAATAAATTTAATATTATAACAATTTAATACATGAAATATTCTCGTATGTAAGAAATATATTATTGATGATATATGGATCACATGTTATATTATATGTAGAAAAATTTTATTAATAAAATATTAATGATAAAATTATTATTTAATACTTGATAAAAAACAAACTATTTATATATGATAATAGAAAAAAGATAATGGTGCATGTTAGAAAACTCTGATTAAATTATAATTAGATGGTGCATCTAAAAAAACCCACTTATTAATTATAATTTCATTAGTGAATAATGTATATATGTTTAATAAAATATTAATGATAAATTTAATTATTTAACACTTAATAGAATACTTAATTAATAAAACAAACTATTTATATATGATAATAGAATATAGTTGATGGTGCATGTTAGAATAACTCTCATTGAATTATAATTAAATGGTGCATTTTAGAAAAAAACTCACTTATGAATAGTAATTTTATTAGTGAATAATGTATATATGTATTTTCATTAGTGAATAATGTATATATGTTTAATAAAATATTAATGATAATTTAATAATTTAACACTTAATAGAATAAACAAACTATTTATATATGATAATAGAATATAGTTGACGGTGCATGTTAGAATAACCCTCATTAAATTATAATTAAATGGTGCATTTTAGAAAAACTCACTTATGAATTGTATTTTTATTAGTGAATAATGTATATATGTATAATTAACTTTTTTTAATAATAAATGCAATCAACTTGTAATCTTTTATTATTTTATAGATTTAAATATTACTAGCGGTAAACATACTACTATAAAGGTTTAAATGTAATTTTATGTAAGGACTTCAAGCATTCTTTACCAATCCATGTAACAATACACTTTTTTATATCAATTGTACAGTTAACTTCAAAATTTCAATGTAATTTATGTGTATATATATGAGCATTTAATCTATCTAATATGTATTAGGGTCTAAAAGTTAAAAAGATATATATAAAATTAAAAGAAAATTTTAGAAAATAGAACCAAATGTATCAATACGCTACCGGCTCTGGCTCTGGATCTGGTATGTTATCAAATTTTTTTATTATTTTTTATTATTTTTTATTATTGTTATACTGAAAAAATAAAACTAAATGAAACCTAAAAAATATATATATCAAATGTAGTAGATTTTACTCTTTTAGCTTGTGAGAGTTTTACGCCCTTACTGCCTTACACAATAAATCACATAAGGGTGACGGGTATACACACTTTTTTCATTTTCTATTTTTCTGAATCCTTGACGTCACATCAACTTTTCTCTTTTCATCTTCGTCCATCTTTCCATCTTAAAAATACTCATCTTTTTATCTCATATTCATCATCCAATTAATTTTAGAAAGCTAAAAAGAGAAGTTAGAGGAAGAGAAAGAGTAGAAGCCATTGGAGGGTGGAAAGATCGAGCCGACTTTTAATTTGCTGGGGCCGCCTACGAGAGGTGGTGTGCCCGCCAGCTTCTCTCCGAGGTGGCAAGGGCGAGGCTTCGGGGTGGATATACTTTTTAACTTAAATAATAGGATTTAAACCAAGTCACCAACTTTAATTAATGCATGATTTGATGCGGTAAAAAAAAATAATTAAAACCTCATTAATTTCCCTATTGCAATATTACAAAATTGTTTTGTATATGTCCCTGTCTCTTAGTTACATATGTTAGTCACAAGCGTCAATTTCATCTTATGATCATATTTATTATATTATTCTTTAATTTTACTAAAAATCGTTTTAGGATTACACGTTAATAGGAGCAGCAGACTATTTAACAAAAGTCAAATGTAGGGGAAAAAGATGATTGTGCCACACTGCCACTAATCTTTATTTAATTAAAATCTCCAGCTGCATATACGACGCCACGTTAAGAAATTTATTATACATATGACATAACTTGGTTATTTACACGTTAATCTATTTAGTCAGCCAAGATTGATTCTTTATTTTGTCAGCTAACGTCAATTCTTTTTTATTTATAAAACTTCGGTATTAAATGAATTTGATAAAAATAGTTATAGTTATAGCTGTTGGTAAAACCTTCAGTATTATATGTATGGTAAAACTGAAACTTTTAGAATATAAGTTTTTTTTAAAGTGTTGAACTTTTAGTGCTATAAAATATAAATGTATTTGATAAAAGTAGTTGTAGTTATAATTTTTGGTATTTAATGACATAAAAAGAATTAATATTCATCAAAGACTGTAGTTTATAATTATTAGCACGTTAAAAAAATATCTTTGGTTGATCAAAAGTTCAAATTCATTCCGAAGGTTGATTCAAGTAACTTCTTATTGAAGAGCTTTATTTTGGAATTAAAAGGTTAGACTCCATCATCCAAATAGAATTTTTGAGTTTGAGTTTATTAAAACTAAAAGTCATAGCTTTTAAAAGCTATTAAAATTTTTTCAAAATTTCTTGTCAAACATGTTTCAAGTATCCTAACCAAAATAAATTAATAAATATATTAGATGCAATACTAGAATGTTGTTTTAAAAAAACTATAATATTTAACTACATGCATGTTAAGAAAACATTGGAAATTTATGAAAGTCAGCATAAGTATTTATTTAGATTAAGAGTACGAGTCAAATGATAATAATACAAGTAGATCAAATTTGTAACAAAATTTTTGTAATTTGATAGGACATATTATATAATAATTAATGTTGTTTTCTTTTAAAAAAATTGAACATTGATGAATATTTAAAAAAGAGATTATATGTTTAATATAAATCTAAAATAGCCGTGTTAATATAAGAATCTAATTGACTTGATTTGATTTTTAGTTTATTAATTTATCTATTATCTAGTTTAATCATTAATTCTAAAAACAGACCTAAGGGGAAAAGAATAAAAAATGAAGGAAAATGAATTGAATGATAAAATTAGTTGTGTACTTTAATTATTTTTAAGGTGGAAAAGAGAAGGAAAGAATGAGGAAAATAAAAAAGAAAACTTTTTTATTATATTTGGACAAATATAAAAAATAATTAGAATAACATTATAAGAACATAGCACTAATAATACACATTTTTCTTCATTTACCTCGTATCCAAAAAATAAAAGCATTACTTTCTTATTTTCTTTTCTTTTTATTTGTGAACACAAATAAAATTATTTGCTTTTTTTTTTCCTTCACTTTCTTTACATAAACTTTTAATTTATTAAAAGACAAATATATATTGAAAATCAAATGGTCCAAAAATATATCGTAGATTGACAAATAAATATTATCTCACATGGGTTAGATGGCTAGTAAAAGTGAAATTATGTTATTATATTACGTAACTAGTTTATTACGTGTGTACTACACGAAATAATTAAATAACTGCTTTTTTTTAAAACTTTATATAAATTTAAAAAATTTATTATAAAAACAACAAATAAACTACAATATTATGTTGCTAAAGAGATTATTAAGCAGGTAACTAAAGGTAAAATACATAACTAAAAATTAAATAATAACAAAGAAAAGAAAACATCATAGAAGCTAAGAAGTTTAGATAAAAGTTAATGAAACACATGAGTTGTAGACTCAAATTTAAAAAAGAAATCATGGATAATGGGCTGACGTTTTTTTTTCTAAATTAATTTAATTATATTTTAACATGTAAATTGTAGATTATTACACGTGTCATAGATTATGCCAATTATATTTTCGGTTAGATGCCACCTGTTAACTATTTTAATAAAATAGATATAATAGGCGTTTAATGTTACAAGGTTGACTTTAAACGGTGTTTGTCATTTTACCAAAAGCTTTTCTGGTGGCTGTATGTGGTTCTATAGGTAACATGTATAAGATTTTTAATGCAGATGGTACCGAGTTTGGGAGAAGTTCATATTATTATGGGCAGTATACTCTTCTTTCTTCACACCTATGGAATTCGGTTTCTTCAGGGGATTGCCTGAAAATCTCTATTTCTTAGACATTGCTGGTCAGGTTGCTTTCCTTGTCGATGTTGTTCTTCAATTCTTTGTAGCCTACAGAGACAGTCAGACCTACAAAATGGTTTCTAATCGCAATCTGATTGCTATTCGGTTAGTTTTTATTTTCAGTCTAAATGAATATTTCTATAAGACTTACATGTAACTTGCTAGTTTTTGTTACAATCAAATGTCTCGTCATTGCAGGTACCTAAAATCTCATTTTGTGTTTGATATACTTGCATGTATGCCATGGGATAACATCTACAGGGTATGCTCAATGTGTAATTCCATATCTACTAAAATAATCTCATTCATTCGTGACTTGATCGATCAAACTTACTGTATAGTTGACGGTATGAGAATGCAATAAGAAAGAGTGAAACCTAAGTCCTTGCTAGGTAATAATGCTTGTAAAGTCTTGAGAGTTTATAGAAATTGGAAGAAGTTTGTGATATATTATGAATGCAGTAACTGGTACATATATACACATCCTAGACTCTGAGTGTTTTAACTTTTAATGTGTTCCGAAAGTAAATTATTGTATATTAATCATCCAAATAATATAATAAGATGTAATAAAATGCGCCGTGAGAGATAATTTTTCAATGTCCTCTTGTTTGGTGAAAATTCTGATTGTTTAAGACTGGATAGATAAAATGACAATTTGTTCAATTGGATAATCAGTTTTGTTGTACTTGGACCTAAACTGGTAATAGAACTTGATTTTGATTTTCACCAGAATGCTATAAACTCATAATCTACATCATGAAACCGTTAAAGATTATCAGGTGGAAAACCTATGTCCCCCGTCCCCCTTCCCTTCTTAATTATACAATTAAAGAAGGGAATCAAAATCAATCCCTATTATCTTACTAAATATGTTTCCTACTCTATAAATGTTCTTATTTATAAACTTCCCTGTACTATACGCATTGCTATTCTTTAACAAGAATATTAAACACTGTGTGTATGCTGTTCAATTTGAGCATATCATCAGATTGATGGTTCAATGATGTTATATTTGTTAAAACATATAAATTTCCTAGTGAAATGGTTATGTGTAATAACTATGACTGAAACGAAACTATGTAAATCAGGCTTCTGGAAGAAAAGAAGAAGTGAGGTACCTGTTGTTGATTAGGTTGGTTCGGGTACGCAAAGTTTTAGAATTTTTTTCAAGGCTAGAGAAGGACATACGGGTTAACTATCTCTTTTCAAGGATTATAAAACTTATCGCTGTTGAACTCTATTGCACACATACGGCCGCCTGCATATTCTATTATTTGGCTACAACTCTGCCAGCAGTTGAAGAAGGATACACATGGATCGGGAGTCTGAAACTTGGTGATTATAGCTACGCAAACTTCAGAGAGATCGATATTTGGAAGCGCTATACAACATCTTTATATTTTGCTATTGTTACTATGGCCACTGTAGGTAAGTTCATGGGTATAAAATGAAACATTCCATTTTACAGTTTTACATAGGGATGGATAGAATAACGATGTATCTTTTTTGTATAATCCATGTGTCACTGTATATTTTTTTCATAACATACCCTAGACACTAAACTTATCAAATGTATTCCATATTGGACCCTTCTCAGAAAAGATTCAGTGACCTTGGTCGTGGGGAATTAAAAAAGTATATTGTTATTTTACGACCTTTTAACTATTTTGGTTAATTGACATATTCTAAATAGTAATTGAATGGCTGTTGACTTATTTTACAGGTTATGGTGATATCCATGCAGTGAATTTGAGAGAAATGATATTCATAATGATTTATGTCTCATTTGACATGGTTCTCGGTGCTTATTTAATCGGTAACATGACTGCCTTAATTGTGAAAGGATCAAAGACAGAAAGATATAGGGATCGAATGGCGGATCTCCTTAAATATATGAACAGAAATAGACTTGGGAGAGACCTACGCAATCAGATCAAAGGTCACCTGCGATTACAGTATGAGAGCAGCTACACTGATTCTGCTGTTCTTCACGACCTTCCAATTTCTATCCGTGCCAAGGTAAAAACAAAAACAAACACATAATGAACTCGATTATATTCAAATAATATCTAGCTTTCTAATATCATATGATTCTTTACTCTGTCACAGGTGCATATTTTATATCATGCTTCTAGCAGTGTCTTCCATATACCAGTGATGCTAAACTATGTTGTTATTCCTTGCAGATATCTCAAACACTATATAAGTCATACCTAGAAAATGTTCCTCTTTTCAAGGGATGCTCATTGGAATTCATCAATCAGATTGTAAGTCATTTTGAATGTTGTTCTGAAACTAGGAATGTTAACTTAGGACTTAGGAGGCGTTTGGATGTGTGTTTTTATCATCATTACCTATTTTTGTGATTTCAAGTCACAAATAATCAACCGAGTGCTTTGTTAAACAAATTGTGAGTTTATTTTTATAACCAAATGCAACGTAACTGATTATCTGATTTAATGTCATTTTATCTATTGATTCCGTAAAAATCAGAATTTGTCAACTTATTATAGTCTTCAAAGAACATAACCACTTTCAAAAACACACATCTATACACCACTAATAAGTTACCTTTTCGAGATTTTCCAATCTCGAAATCACCATGATAGATTGTTTTAGAACTGTTATAGTTATTCAAAGAAAACCACGGAAAGCTCTAAACTAGGTGTTTCTTTAATGTCTAACCGTCAGCCAAGGATCGGTGTACTTATAAGATAGTGGTGGAAGTTAATCAAGTTTGCATTTGTTATCAGTAGTACTACCCATATATGCTATAGTTATACACAAATTAGTAGTGATTACCGATGACATTGTTAAGCTTGTATCCTAGGATTATCATGTTATTTTCACCTAATATTCGTAGATATTGACCTTTAAACTTAACAAACTTATCTCTTTCCAGGTAACTAAAGTACACGAGGAGTTTTTTCTCCCAGGGGAGGTAATTATGGAACAAGGAAACGCGGTTGAGCAACTATATTTTATCTGTCATGGTGAGCTGGTATAACTTCCTTCCCTCTAATGGTCTTTCTATTTTTATTCTAGTCTTTTCTACTGCATTTACTTCATTGATCACAAACGTTATGTAAAATCATAGTGTATACACATTATGACGCAGAACAGAAGCATGAACACACAATGTTGGCACATGTTATGAAATACCAAGTAAAATTCGTAATATTATTCAACGATATTCTTCAAAGTTATAAGAAACTACCACCATAAGGATGTTTCTAATCTTGGCAGGTATGATCAAAATTATGAATTCGATATCAATAAACATAACTAAAAATGGAAATGACGTATAAATTGACAGATTTCACTGATATTGCAATTGATCTAAAATTGGAAGTAATTAAAAACCCAAAACAAAAACACTGGAAATGGAGTCCTGAATGAAGGATTTTAGGCTGGCAATTTGGCCAGACCTCTTTAGGTCCAAAAACTTGTCATTCTTTCACTGGTTCTTAAACTTGATTGCCAACCTATTCGATCTGTTGAGCATCACATTATATATATTCTGCTATGATATCATATGGCATTTGGATTTATAAAATTAACGAAATGAGATTTGGTGCAGGAGGAAATCGGTATATGTGAAGATGGATCTGAAGAGACTGTGTCGATTCTAAAACCACATAGCTCATTTGGAGAAGTTTCTATTCTATGTAACATCCCCCAGCCTTACACAGTTCGAGTTTGCGAGCTTTGTAGACTTCTTCGGCTCGACAAACAATCTTTCTCTAACATCCTTGAGATATATTTTCACGATGGAAGAAAAATTCTGAACAATCTAATGGAGGTAATATATTCCATAATTGATGCATATGATTCATTTAAGATCTACACTTTTAGGAGGCTGTTCCAAATTAACCTTTTGAATTATGTATTATAACAGTTTAAAGCAACCGATGTTCGCATGAAGCAATTAGAGAACGATATAACACTGCATATTGGAAAACAAGAGGCAGAGCTCGCATTGAGGGTCAACAGTTCCGCTTATTATGGTGATCTATATCAGCTGAAAAGCTTGATTCGAGCCGGAGCTGATCCAAATAAGAAGGATTATGATGGAAGGACACCATTGGTATGTGCTTTTTGTATTGCAACTTTCAGCATCATATATTCATATTTAACATAAAAACTGCTATGTTTCTCTGATTCAGATCTCATGTGAAAAAAAAAAGGTTATTTTGTTGTTCATTTTGAGCTAGATTTATCAGATAGCATTACTAAACTAAACCAAAGAGTTAAATGCAAAAACTGGCAACGAACTTTCACCTTTCCACTAATTTTTAGCAACAAACTAATTTGTTTATCATCATAGCATTTAAATTGTATTTTTTAGCAGTCAAGCTGATTTTACCCATTATTCGCTCAATGTGGCTAACACATGACATGCATGTATGTAAAAATAGAAATAGAATGTCGAATATATTGTGCCTTGGTTTCTCCGGTCCTGAGTTCGCTTCAACTCATTGGGTTACCTGCCTTTCAATAAAAAGAATAATATAAAACGCCAAAATATTGTTTCTATATTTTCATTTAAGTCCCCATACTTTTTATAAAGATAGAAAGGTCCTAAAATATCGTTTGGTATGTAGACAAGTCCTTAGTCGGGAAAAAAGAATACTCATTGCAATTTAATAATCTAAACAAATAAGTCTAAAAATTCAAGTGTTATAGGGACATTTCTACATCTTAATAATGGTTTAGTTATTTAACTCCAATCTGTTTGTATAATATAACAGTGTTTACAAATTTTGGAACAAAACCTCCCTGAGATAATATTGTAATTATACTTTCATATTTGCTATAACATGCTGTTTGCTAACAAATTCTTGACATAAACAGCATCTTGCTGCATCAAAAGGTTACGAAGACGTCATTCTTTTCCTTATTCAAGAAGGTGTTGAACTTAATGTTTTAGGTAAATTTAGATGTCCTCTTCTAGTTTTTACGCTTTTTGCAGCATTTCAACTCACTAAGTGATGATCGTATTCTTACTGGTAGATAATTTCGGAAACACTGCCTTATTAGAAGCCATAAAAAATGGACATGATATAGTGGCTTCCATACTAGTCAAAGAAGGTGCATCGTTAAAGATAGATGATGCTGGTTGTTTCTTGTGTTCAACCGTGGCACGCGGGGATATTGATTACATCAGACGAATCTTGTCCAATGGTCTTGATCCGAACTCGAAAGACTTTGACTTCCGAACCCCACTTCACGTAGCTGCTTCACAAGGATCTTATATAATCGTGAAGTTGTTGGTCGAAGCTGGGGCTAGTGTTCTATCAAAGGACAGGTATAGCATCGATTGATTCTTTTGCAGCATTTCAACTCACTAGTGTTCTATGGCGTTTGGTTCGCAGATTTTTTTCTCTGGGATTTGCATTATGCAGCATTTGCATTTGTCAGAATTTTATTAAAGAATCTCCATTGTTTTTTAGAAAAAAATTGTTAATCTAGATAATGCAAGGTAACTGGGATTTAAAATCCTAGGGGAGGCTGAGTTTTTAAAGAACAAAAAAAGAAGGGATTTAAAAAATCCTGGAATTTTAAATCCTTACTAAAATCTGCAAACCAAACACAAGATTTTAAATACAAGTCCCAGTGAATTCCAAGAAATACTCGAACCAAACGTCCCATTCTGGACATGGACTAGTTATATATAAAATCCAAATAAGAAAATATATATTCAATACGTGATGGCATGCCAATAGTACAGTTTCTAATTTTTTGCATTTTCATTAATAACTATTTTAAGCAACGTATTTTATAATCAATGTTCAACTGCCATTTTTGGTACAAGTTCATAATCTAGTGAGGAATAGGTTGCTTTAAATAGAAAATTTTCTTTTCGTAAATGACTCTTTGGCATACACATAATACTCTATGTAGTGATAAATCCAGAATTTTTTACCAAAGTTTAATCTTTCGTAACGATTATTTTAGGGATGCTTAGGAACAAATATTTTGTGTGTACTAATTGTAGGCGTTATATTAAAAAACACAACATGATTTATTTTTTTATCGGTTTGGTCCCTCCATTTTTCCCTTTTCTCTGAGAGGCTCGATTTTCTATTTCGTTTGAATGATTTATCATGTCACGTCATCAGATGATAAATTTGATAGTATATTTATTGGATGTCTTGTAATATATGCTTTGAATCTACAGATGGGGTAATACTCCACTTGACGAAGGGAGAATGACCGGAAACAAGATGTTGATCAAGCTACTAGAAGAAGCGAAATCCGTTCAGTTGTCTGAACTACCCGAAGGCTCTCAAGAAATAACAGATAAAATGCACCCAAGGAAATGTACGGTGTACCCGTTTCACCCATGGGAACAAAAGGAAAACAACATGTTTGGAGTCGTTTTATGGATCCCACGCACTACCGACGAGCTAATGAAATTAGCAGCCGAGCAGATGAAGGTGCAACTTCACCCGACTTCTTGTATAGTAACCGAAGATGCAGGTAAAATTCTTGATGTTGATATGATTGTAGATGGTCAAAAACTATACTTGATAAGTACCGAAAAATGAGTGTTCTTATTGTTGTTTGTTGTTTTGTATCATCAATTTCTATATCGTTGTGACATTGTCACAACGATAAGCGTTGCCAGCAATGCAATATAAATGAATCCAATCCAATTACCCAATATCTCTTATACTGAGTTAATCAAGCGTCGATTCGACTCGAACTTGCTTGTGGTGTACTTATTCGAGTTTTGGTCCAAGCTTGGGCATAAAATACGAACAAAGTTTTTATATTGTATATTTTTGCCCAACCTTGTTATATCATTAGTTTTATTAAATATTTTCAAGATATTTGAATTTTCGAGTCTTACTCAAACATTGATTAAGAAGACTTGTAAAGTTGTCGAGTTTGTGTAGGCATGTAGACGAGACGAGACAACTCGTGAGTCACTTGGATCGACTCGTAAAAAACTCAAAATCGACTCACAGATAATCGAGCCGAGCTCAGGCTACTCGAGTAGTAATCAAGTCGAGCATTAGTATTAAAATAACCTACTCAATAGGCTCGCTAATCAAGCCTAAGTTTATAATTTTACATTTTTAGCCTTCAACTTTGTAATACTATATTTTTATCGCTATTATATAAATCAAACTAAAAAAGTCCTAAACCTAACATTACATTCTTATATTTTTACCATTCTTACTTGTTGAGATAAAATTAGATTGAATTTTGTATTTATATTTCGATTTCTTTTATCTTGAATTTAATCAAGCATCGAGTAGTTTATCGAGTCGAGCTCGAACTTCAAAACTAAGCCTCGATCGAGCTCGAGTTTCGAGCTCAAGTTTTATTGTTGAGCTCGAGCTTGGTGATGCTCGACTCGGCTCAGCTACAACCCTAAGTTTGTGCTTAGCCTAATACCTTCAAACACAATCTCAGTTGATTCAGTTGCAACACAGTTTTAATACTTTTCCATTACGAAATCCATGGAGGCAAGGTCTCGATTAACATGAAAACAAAATAGGTCGACTCCTGAAAACCTAGCATGATTAAAATGATTTAGGCGTTAAGTTCTGCAGTTCTTTTCTCCACAATGTAATCAGTCTTCGGGTTGTTTACGATTAAGAAGTAATTTAAAGATAAAATTATCATCCTTTGTTCCCTGCTGTTTTAACTTTCTAGTGTCATAAAATTATTCAAGTTGTAGACATTAATACATTATACATATGTTACTTTCACAATTTTATTTAAATACAATGCATCTCGCGTTTATGAGGCCCTCAAGTTGCTGTGACGATGAAATACCAACACGACAGTTTTCGTGAAGAACCGGATTTGAAAGCAGTCCTTTCACTGAAAATCCATGAAGACGGACGGGTGTATAAAAGACCAATTTTTTTTTTACTATATACAATTACCGATAATTTACAAGACTAACTAATTCAATCAACGTTTCGTTGTAACCCTACCATGATGGGATAACATAATCGTAGGCCTAATCACAATACAGATCAACTATAACATAGAAGAATGGTATGGTGTCTGATCACAATACCGAGCTATTTAAAACTTCTAATTCGTTTAAAAGTGGTGAGCTCAATATCATCTTATTTCAAGCATTATATGCATAGCCTGAGCTCGATTTCATTGTGTCGAGAATTTTAACAAACAAGATATCCTGAATTTAGCCAAGGCTAACTAAACTTTTCCTATACGAGTATACGCTGGGTTTGCAGAGTTCAAATCGAAAACTACTTCCGTTATGCAAGTCACAACGTTTACATCCATCCTACTTGAAAACGAGAAATCCTAAGAAAATTTTCTCGAGATCTCTATTTGTCATGAGTACATAATTCAAGTTTACCAGAATAATCACTTACCAAAAGGCCGCGGTTAATAACTTTAAGAGCTCGACATAAAGACTCCATTTACTTGAAGCAGATAATAAGAAACACGTCTATTATTCAACATCGGAAGAAAATTGCTTCAACAAGGTAACAAAACCAACACCATCTCATCTCTTCCATTTTTCGGACCTTCAAGAACTGCGCTCAGTATACAGTTTTACTAATTATCATTCATATACTTGCTAGATAAAGTGGTTAAGATCCATACCCGAGAGACGATGCATATGAATCAAGGCCGGAACTCTGAATCAAACGTCATCTGAGAAGTTAACCGATAAATCCCAGTAGTGACCAACTCCAGCATCGGAGAACACCTTGCGAGCAGCATTTTCGGTCCTGCACTCGTGCACCAAAAATCGATGAAAACTTGGTTTAGCAACACACCCTTGCCACACCAACACACACTTGTTCTTGGGTTTTTTGTCCTCCGTGTAAACATCGCCTTGATTCTCTTCTTCTTTCACAGCGGCAGCCCAGTTTATACGGTTTAACATCAGCTTCTGATAACGCTTAACGGATTTGTTACCACCTTCGACCACCACGACACAGATACCCTCTGAGATGACCGCACAGCCCGTCAGTCGATTCTCTTGGGCATTAACGTCGACCTTGAATCTTGTTTGAGGGTGTGAAAGGTCATTAACTTTGTACACAGAAACGATGGTCTCAAGGGTATTGTTGTCATCGAAGAGTTTCCTCTCTTTCTTTTCACGCCTCTCGGCTGGAGTTAGCTTCCGTGCGATATTCCGGTCAACATGAGCTTGTTCACGTTCAGCTGCAGCACTTCTTATCTCCATCTCGAGCCTCGTTGGGTCTTGAGTTGCCTCTGAGCCAAGAACTTTCATAAGATTGCTCATTTTGACTTTCGGTTTTGGAGGCTCCAGAAGGCCTTGTCTGATCATCTCTTGCCGGTTTTTCTCTGTTGCAAGACGTCTCTGAGTGCGAAGTTTCTTGCGCTCTTTCTGCGTCAGCTTCAGTGGTTGAGGTGGGGGTGGAGCTGGTTCAGCCGGAGGTTCAATAGGACGAGGGTGTTCCACATACAAGGTAATTTTCTCCTTTTTCAGTATATCTTCTGCTAATCCACCTTCGACGATGTTTCCATAAGTACCAGAATCCAAAAGAGGTACGTCCCTGAAAGTTCAAATATGGCCTCAAATTGAGATTCTCATTCAAAAAATGATGGGATATATTATCTTTCACAAAAGCAATGTAATCCCTTTCAACTTTCGTCAAAATAACCAAGTATGCATACATGTTATGAAGAAAGCAACTGCGATGGCCTTAAAAAACAAAATCGGCAGACAAGAAATAAAGAAAGTTGAAGCACAAAGATTCTAGTCTTATAAGTTATAACATACATGATCCCAGTTTACAACCAGTACAAATTCCAAAACCAGATCATCTAGAGTATACAAACTAGGTGTTTTCTATTTTACAAAATGAAGTATATTAAATTTCTGTTTAAAGTTGGGAAATAACCTTTTTTATATTTAAAGAAGTGGTTTAGGTCTGGTTTTGAACTAAACCAAGTAGTATTTTTTTTTTTTTAAACTCAAGAACCAAAAACCACTTCTTTATAAAAAATTGTATAGAAATGAGAACCATACCAAATGTCGCTGATGCCATACAGTGTTTCAGTTTTGTTTGTTCGAACCAAAGCTTTGCATACCCATTAAGGTGTAAAGAGAAGCTTAAGCTTGGATCAAGATCAGCTGTGGTTCATTATATGTATTTATTATGTAACTTAGTTATATATTAAATTTATACATTTATATTGATTGTTATGTATTAGCTCGTTGAGGCTCAATGTCTTGGTCTTGGGCTTGTTAAGATGCCTTTCAACTTGAGCATTTTAATGAGTCAAGCTCAAGTAACTTGACTCATTTACAACCCTAATATAAGCATTTGTGAAAAAAGAAATATGCTCCATTATAGGGGGGATATGAGACGTGTAAGGTACAATTGTTATTCTTACGTTTCTGTTTCTATCAAAACTTTCTTATGTTAAGAAAATGTAGAATGGATAACACCGGTAAAAGTTTCAGTAACTTACCACCACTCAACATCAGGAATCGGGTCCTTCGGTTTTTCTTTAGTGATAATTCTCTCCGATACCTCTATGAGATTCGGATTAATATCAGGTTCAGCCTTAGCCTTAGCAAGCTGTGCTTGCTTTGCTTTGAACTCTCGTGCTTGTGCTTCCCCAAATTGACTCTAAAGAAACAAGAGCTAGCAATCAGATATGAACTTCGCTAAACCGGTACAAAAATAGAGGTGCAGAGTGGTAATGAATCACAGATAATTTTTAAACTGGGGTCAATACGTGTATGTTTAAGTTTGATCCACCAACACATTTTCGTCCACTTTCAAAGGTTTACAAATGATTAATGTATTCAACATAAATGCAAAAACTACACAGCTGAAACAATAATTACTTTTTAAAAAAACAATTTAGAAGGTCTGAATACGCTTTTGGTGGGTTTCAGTCAATTTAACCAGATCAATTTGCCAGTTTCCTTTGTCACTCCTTGTGTCTTTTACCCATTTGACCCCTTTACCAACCCAAATTGAACCGTTTTCATATCAACAAATTAAAATTTCCACCTTTTCATTAAGAAACAATGAATTAAAGAAACAGTATATACCTTCAACTTAATGATCTCAGCCTCCTTAGACCATTTGCCTTCCTCTACAAACTGAAAGGTCATCTTTTTAGGCCTTAAAAGCTTGGTTTTATCTATTCCCATTCGAGGATCAAAGTGAGGATTCGTATCTGGATCCACTTCTAATTCAGGTTTCAAAATCTGGAAAGCATCTTTTTTCTGCTTGTTAATGTTCACCTGAATTGTTGTCAAAAATACAGAAACAGGACTTAGAACATCATTTTACATCTGGAGAAAAAACCAGATTAATAGCAAGAAATAGCAATGTACTTGCCTAAATTCCCCCTAATACCATCAACTTTTACTCATAAGAGCAACCTATTTTGAATTTTCCACATTTATAGCAACCTACTTGGCATTTATTACATATTTATAGCAAATGTGTCACCTAAAATCCATTAAAAAATGAAATCACAGCAGTTTTCTTTTTGTTTTTTACCATGATCATTTGCCACATCATGAAAAATGTCAAAATGACATGCCACCAGTTTTCAATTTGCCATGGTATCACGTCATCATTAAAATGACATGTATGAACATAGAATTTTTTCAAAGAAAGTGATCCAAGTTAATTACAAATGAAATTTAGAATTAATAAAATATAAACTATATTAAAAACAAAATACATGCCATTATCATGTCAACTGCAATGTAAAACAATAAATTACACACTAGCTTATGTGGAAATCTGATAGACATCAACCTCCCAAGTTGCTCATCAAATATTCAGCATCTGCCAGATTGGCAAGCAAACATTCTAAAAAGTGTAAGAAATGAAAGTAGGTTGCTATCATGAATAAAATTGTAAGTATGTTTTATAATCAGAAATCTTGGGAAAATGCATTGATATTTCTCGCAATCATGCCTAAAAAACCAATACAAGCAGAAATGAACAAACCTTAAGGGTGCTCAGGTTGTTTAATTTTGGTACATTCACCACATTCCCATGTTCGTCTACTTCCCTTCCTAATGCATCCAAACGAAGGACTGGAGCCTTGGCAGGCTTTGGTTGAACAGTGACCTCAGGTGGCATCTGTCCAGGAAACATGTTTATAAGTGGAGCGAACTCCGGGTCCTGTCTAAACCCCATCTTGGCAGCAAGTTCTTGTGCTCGTTTTACAGCTTCAAACTTTGGTGCGGTAAGTCCTGCAAGTTGTGGCAAGCCACTACCAAGTGGTTGCGTGGAGGCACCGGGAAGTAAGGTCGGTGCAACTGCAGGTGTACTAGCAGTAGTACTAACAAATTGGGGAGGAACAGGGAGTGATGTGGCATTAGACGGAGCTTTCAGGCCTTCTTTTGTAGAAATCTGACCACTTCTTTCTGTGCCTGAGACGGCACCCTTGTTTAACTGCAAGATAACAAAATGGAAATGAAATGGAAATTTCCTCGAATAATAATGGCAGCCACCTTGCTATACAGCTAGAGGTGGTAAAATTAGTGAATCAGATGAAGACTGGCAAGTGAAAACCAATTTACACTTGATATAACCCAAGGCCCAAACCAAACAATTCACAAGTAAATAGGTCAAACTTGCCACCTCTAATTACAACACTTGCTAATCACTGGATTGGTAATGAAAACCAATAATAATAAAGCAAAATGTGTAAATCTAAAGCATACAACAGAATCAACAAACGTTCAGATTGGCAACTTACAATAGGGATCTTCTTCATCTTCTCTGCAAGCTCCTTTCGCTTCAGTAAAGTTGCCTTAGCCTTAGATAAGGCATCGAGAGAGATGCCACCAGTCTTTCCAGCATCTGCAGAAGTCCCATCTGTACTGGATTTCCCAGGAACCTCATGAGATCTGTTACTATTAACTCCTTCATTTTCATGTTTGGTAGAAATCGAGAATACCTTAGGAGGAGGATGGCTTGGTGCCAAAGGGGTCTCGCGTGGGGTTCCAAATGCCTTATTGTGCAATTCCACTGCACCACCCTGTAGCAATAAGTATGAAGCACGAGTCAACACAAATAAACGAGATAATTGTTGAACACGGGTGATACCGTACAAAAATATAGTATAAAGAAACAAATCATGGTACAACTTGCCAATGCATAGTAAAGGATTAAAATATAACCCTTAAATTGAGTCTTCAAGTGGGTCCAATACAGGAAGTCTGCACTAAACACAGGTGATTACGCAACAGAGGTCATCTAATGCGGAAACCATCAAGAAGGCCTCTCCAGGTTAGAAACAGCAGTCATGCAAAGATCAAAGCTTATACCATGCTATAGTTACATACACATTCATTGATACGCAAATGCTTTCACTAAGTTATAGAACATCGTAGTTTCAATCAGAACCACTTTAACCAATCTATATACCATGCAAGTAAATTCTGAGGAATAACAGTGCTCAATATTGTATCGTGAATATATTCAAAACTTGACAGTCTGGTTAAAACAGCCACTTGTAACTTGTTATGTTACTTCCGTAAAATATTGGAACATTTAGTTCATCTGCAACCTTGAAATTTGTTCATCTGTTAAAAGACACACTCTGCCACCAGTGCATAAAGACAGTTACAATTTCAATTTAAACATCAACCATGTCTATAAAACATCAAAAAGAAAAAAAAAAGGTGGAAATGACATCAAATCTAGACAATTACTGATAAAACTATATCAGTAAGATATTCAACAAATGGCATTTCATGTCAGTATTACCTCTGGAAAGTGCTAGGTTTCACGATAAAAAACCATCTGTAGCTATTCTAAAATCAAGAGTGTGTATAATATAAGAAGAATAGCATCCATATACATACACCATTATAATAAATATAACTTCTAAACATGTAGCAAAAGAGATAGAAACAGTAAGAAGCTTACATTGGCATTAGAACCACCATACGGTTCATCTTTAGGTTCACTCTTCATTGCAACTGTAGTTTCCCCATTCAAATTCCTTTGTTTCAGCTTATCTCCACCATCATTAACAACATCAACATCTTCCTTCTTCACTTTATCCTCAAATTTCCTCCTCTCTTTCCTCTCTTCCCTATCTCTTTCGTCCTCAGCAGCAGCAACTTTATCCTCAAACCGCCGTCTCTCCTTCCTCTCATCCAAAACCCTACTTCGTTTATCACGACTTTCATAATACCGATCCTCCTCATCACTGTCGCCTCCCCTATCTTTCCTCTTATGATGCCGCCTGTTATCCACCGATTTCTCTCGCAATTCCCTATCCTTGCTGCTTTCTCTATCATATGACCTCTCACGCTTAATCCGATCTTCAAAGTCTTCGGATCTCTCGCGTTCAGACCTTCGACGTCGATCGTCTCCGTCGGTGTCACGATGTTTGGAGCGGTGGTGGTCATCGGAATGTTTGCTGCTTCGATGCTTGTAGTCTTTGGTTGAATCCTTGTCCCTGTCTCGATCGGAATCCCTGTGTTTCCGGCTGGATCTTTCCATGTCGTTAGGGTTTTGTGCAATCTCTACTGGTTTCACCGGAATCACGAAAATGAGATCGAAAATGGAGTCGATTAGGGTCGTTTATTATATTGGGACATTGGGTATACAACGAGCCCAGATATAGCAAAGAGATTCATTCTAATGGGCCTCCATCTTTCAATAAAATAAAACTGACAGGCGTTTGGTTTGCAGATTTTTTTTCTGGGATCTGTATTTTATCAAAAGATTTGCATTATACAGGATTTGCATTTGTCAAGATTTTGTCAAGGAATCTGCATTATTTTACAGAAAAATTTTGCTAACCTGAAGAATGCAAGGTAACTAGGATTTAAAATCCTTAGGGGAGGCTGAGTTTTTAAATAACAAAGAAGAAAGGGATCTATAAAATCCAGGGATTTAAATCATTACTGGAATCTGTGAACCAAACACTGGATTTTAAATGCAAGTCCCAGCGAATCTCAGGAAATCCGTGAACCAAACGCCCCCTAAAGTGTTTAGATTTACGTTTGAAAAAAATGTTTTATTGTTTTGGAAATTAATAAATCAAACAACATAAAGAAAATGATCATCATTTTTAAGTCTCGTCTTTATGGACATAGCAGTATCATATCAGTTTTTCTATTTTCAATCCTTCTATCTTTAAAAGTTGAAAATAATTAATATTTCTATCTCAATACCCTTTTAGAGTGGGTGAAGTCGTGTCAGAAGCGGGAGCTGGGGCAGGGTCATTTCAAGCGGGGACAATGCCAAGCAAGGAAGGTACTCCGCTCCACTTAAGTCGTAACAAAGTGTTATTTAAACTTTAGCTTTTGTTGTCTACTATCACAATTATCAAATAATCAATTATTAATGCGATGTTTGGATTTGCGTTTGTTTAAGCGTTGAAAAATTTTAAAAATTAATAATCAGATAATGGTTGTAACAAAAACTACTACTAGAAATTTAGTGTTCGGCTAGTTATAGATGTATGCTGTCATAATTATCAAATAATAAGTTTTTAAAGTGTTAGTATGTGTGTTTAAACATGTAAAATTACCAAACAATCATCAAACAGATAAACTACATTTTTCAGCTTTTGAAAAAATGTGGTAGAAATAATTCTAAACACAAATAATCAATTATTAAACAATGTAATCCAAACACTTCAAATACATTATTTACGTTGGTATAACACAATGTAACACCCTAACTATTTAAGCAATGTATTGGAGCTAAAAGCATATAATTTAGCATTTAAGTTTATTTAAATTAATGCAATTATGGAAATTAAGCATATTTGTAGAAGAATATTGATTTTAAATTACATACATGCACGATGATGATAAAGAAATTAGAAATATATAATTAGGGTTTAATATGAATAAGAGTGTGTTTGGATTTGCGTTTGAAAAAATGCTGTAGCGTTTTGGAAACTGATAATCATATAATAGATGTAACAAAGCATGTTGTCGGAAATGTAGTGTTTGGTTTAGCTTCTGTTGTTTGCTATCATAATTATCAAATAATCTGTTTTTAAAGTGTTTGGATTTGCGTTTTTTCTTGTAAAATGACCAAATAATAACTTATTAAGCAAATAAGCTACATTTTTTAACTTATGAAAAAGTGTGGTAGGATTAAGTCTAAACGCAAATAATCACTTATTAACGTATGCAATCCAAACACTTTAAATCAACTATTTACGTTATTGTAACGTAATAAACTAATAATCACGTGCATAACGCAAAACCAAACACCCTCTAAGTTAGCAAAGTACAAGTTTAAGGATGCAAACCGCAAAACCCTCAAACTTATCATAATAAGGGTTTAATAATAGCAAAGTGCAAGTGAAAGCATGAGGTATTGGAGCAAATGGTAAAGTAATGATTATCTCTTGTTTTTATCAACTTCAATTTTATCTTTTTTTGAAAAACATTTAACAACTTCAATTTAATTGATGATATATTGAAGATCCTGCTTAATATATTATCTAGGGAGAATTTCATATATACCCCTCCAAAACTTCATAATATCATTTTAATATCATATATATCCCTCCTAAACATCATTATATAATATACTCAATTTTAATTATTAATATTTGTAATGATGTATTCCCGTATATTTTAAGCACCTTAATGATATTCTCATCATATACATGAAGAAACTAGCTCAATAAATGTAATATGATGAAAAAGAGACAATATGAATGTTGAGAGAACAATGAACAGTGGCGGCTGATTGATATTCAAAATAGTCAACCGTGTACATTGAAAAGTAACCCTAGGAGCCTTTTGTAGGCTCCTTTAATTAACTTACATCACATGACACTTTTGGCCCCTACACTTTGCATAACCATAAATTACATAGAAATAAAATACAAGACAAATTACAAAGACAATAAATATTACAAAACAACTCCTAAGATCGAAATAAATAAATCTAACAATCTCCCCCTTTTCGATCACTTAGGAAGTCCTGGAACTCGGGCATGGTCAGTAGATTCTCGAAGACCAAGTATGACGTCGAAGCGTCTGGTTACTTGTCTTGTATGTAGCCGCTCGTTCAGGTAGTTTATGCCGCTGAGTGTATCTTGTATTTCCTTTGGTGAGCATCTCTGTTCAGGATCTGGTTGAGCATCATAGTCTTGTACTTTCTTTGTAAGAGCAGCTCGAACCAATCTAAGTGTACCATCGGAATAGCAAGGAAGATCCTCAAAGCGCATATACCTTTTGTAGCCCTTGTAGTTTACAAAAATGACACCCGGATCTCCAGAAAGTATAACTCTGTAGGCCGGGTGGTGGGCTAAAAGAAAACTATCTTGTTCTGGTGCTTGTAGGCCTACCTTAACCATGGCACTCTCGATCGCCATCTGAAAATCTCTTAAGCACATTATGATCGATCGGCGGTTCATGCTTCGTACTAGGGCTCCTACGGCGGTCATGTGCGTTAGACGTTTCCTGATGCGATTTTTCAGACTATTGTGAAGGAACTCAACGTCATCCGCACTTATGAAGTGAAGATCATACTCGAAGATGTCATCTCCCGTCCCATCTTCTCTTTCCACTTGGTAGGAGGGATAGAAGACTCTGGCTCTTTTGCACATAGTGATTGTCTTGAGTTTTTTGATTTTTGACTTTGACACCTTAGACCTTTGTTCCCGGAGCATCAATTGGTAGTATTCAGCCTGTTCAGCTTTGGAGACATTCGTAAGTTCCATGAGTAGGCGTCTGCTGAAGGCTCCAGGTTTCTTTCTGAATACCATTTTAAATCTTTCTTCAAGGTAAGGGTTCTGAAACTGCTCCGGGGGAAACTTTTGCAAGAAGTCTTCAAGGCCCTGAACGGGGGGTTCTTCTATTTCATCCTTTTTAGCTTCGAGAAGCTTTATTATAGTCCCCCTCCGTTCTTGTCGCATTTGGTCTTTTTCTTCCTGCGGCAGTGTATGAACCTTGCCTTTTGTGTAGTGATCTACCCAAAATAAATCATCTTTTCTGTACACGCCAGGTCCCTCCGGAGTTTCATCGAAGCAATCAACCCTTTTTGTTGGGGAGGGACCTGAACGTTGGGTTTGTTGGACTGGTGGAGGGCTTGAGGATCTTGTAGGGCTGATAGTGATGTGGGATTCTTTTAATGACAGGGGAGCTTGAATGGATGAAAGTATATCTTCTTGATGGGCTCGGGGTGGTGAATTCAGGAAATCAAAAGATGAGGATGAGGATTTTTTCGTTGGAGAATCAGGCTCAGGCTTAGTAGTTAATAATGGTTGGTTGTCCTCGGTATCGGAATCTGAGTCAGAAACTAATATGATTTCAACCTTTTCGTGCGGCTCCTCAAATTCGACCATAGCTGTCATCGGATCTAGTGGAGCTGGACCCTCGACCATGGGCTCGTCTTCTATTAACATGTATTCCTGAGCCTCCTGAGACTTTTCCCCCGACCCCTGAAACTCGGACCCCTCGGCGGTCTCTGCTCCCCCTAAACTCAGCACTGGGTCCTCAAACTGAACTTTTCTGCGCTTCTCCCCCTCATGACGATCAGGGTCGTCCTGGTCGTCATGTTTCCTTTTAGGGGCTTTGGCCTGAGTGCGGCACTGAAGGTCTATGACCGCCGACTCGAGGCGATCCATTCGCGAATTGAGCTGCTCTTGGACTTGAAGAATCAAACGATTAAGAGCATCGATTTTGTCCGAGAGCTCGGCTATCTGAAGATGGACTGAATGGGAACCTGGTGAGGGGCCAGCTTCGGAGGCGACACCCTTACCCTTGATAAGAGAAAGAAGGGCGGTGTGACGGTCCTCGGCGGCCTCCCTTTGGGCGTCCAGGTCAGCCCGGGTAACCACTCCGGCAGCACGTAATGCTGCCGTTAGCATCTCCAGATTGATGGGGAGATGGCCGGAAGTGGACGGCGTTGATTGAGCCACTCTCGGTCTTCCTTCCGTCATCTCTGGCTCCACTACGGGACGCTCAGATCCGGAAGTTTGTTGAGCTGCCACGGAGGCAGCTCTTGGGGATGCCACAAAGGCATCGTGCGTGGTGTGTATATGTGGGGATGATGTGAATTCATATTTCTAGCAATTCATTCAACATTAAACAATTCATATGAACAATTAACAATCAAACACATTATATTGAATGATTAAAGAGAGAAATATTACATTGAGTTCTTGGCTATCTTGGACAACAATCTTCTTCTCTCTCTACTGTTCTAACCGTATGTGTGTGTGTAATCTTCGATTCCTCCTCTTTAGTTGTCTCTATTAACAGAACTATACACTTCTATTTATACACAATACAAAGTATTATGGATTTACACAAACAACCCCTGAACTTTTACAATAAAATTGATTACAACTCTATATAAATTTGTACCCAACAATCTCCCCCTTAGAGATGAAATCAATTTTCAAATTAAAGTACATTGCAGGGAACTTGAACATTCTTTCTTGAAACTTTTCTTGCACCTTCTCTTCGATTTCTGAATCTTCTTCTTTATTGTCTCACTCTGATCTTCACATCTCTTCTATTCTGATCTTCTCTTTTCTTGTAAGCACACTCCCCCTTGGATCATGAATAGTTTTTTAAATCTCTTCCTTGATCAATTGTCTTGAGATGATGTAGTAATTGCCTTCAGTTGATTTCAAACTACTCAACAGTTGTTTCTGAAATTCAGCTTTTCTCCCCCTCATGATGATCATAAAAAAATTATGAACATCATGCAAAAACTTCAGAAATATTAATTCAATGAAATTACAGTAGAAGAAATACAACAACAATTACAACTCAGAAATTATTACAAATTGATTTTGTCCCCCTTAAACTGACATCTCTCCCCCTATACAAAACAGATTTATCTCACCCCCTCAAAAAGTTCACTCCCCCTCAACTTGATATTATATCTTTTTAGAACAAAACAAAGCTTTACAACTTTGGGGAAAATGAAACACATTCATTTTGTGAGAAAACAAGTCCAGGTCCACATAGGATTCCTGTTTGCACAATAGACAAAATCTATGTGACCTACTTTCAGCGTTGGCGTGATGTTAACACTGGTAGGATTTCCAAATAGTCATCATGAAATCCTTTATCATGAAAGAATCACTCTTATTTGTTCCGGCTTAGTCACTTTGGACTAGCAGTTTATAGTCACGCAGACTGATAGACTCGATGTGTCCTAAAAGTGTATATAATCAGCTCTAGACACAATGTGCATCAAATGAAGTGGGAGACCGGAGCAAATGTCTTCCTTGTTTCAATATCAATAATATCCGAATGACATATCGATAGAAATGTGCTATATCTCCGTGATTATTGAAACAGAAATCTTTTGAGAGATAACTGAGTAGTTGGTGGGGTTAAGTGCATGCGTCACTAGGTCCATGACGTCTTTTTCAATATCAAGTCACCTAGGGCTTGATAGATTATGTGGATTACCCAGCAGACACAGTGTAGGATAGGATTATCTTTTCTTCAAATCCTTTCTCAACTCTCAGCTCTCAGCACTTTTCAACCTAGCTCCCTCCGGCTCACTTTTCAGAATTAAATTCAGTCAGCTTTATACGAAAAGCATGATCTGATGCACCACCATCGCCTTTTAATATCCCGGGTCATTTACATTTTACCTCTGCTCGACCCTGTCAGTATCCCGTGATAACTGACACTTCTCAACTAATAAACCTAAAGAACCCTCACCCACACAAACTATAGATGGTTTGCTCCTTGGGTAGGTCTTCCGGTTCTGGATAGACCATAGAAGCGAAATTTATGCCTATCACTCATATTGGTGCATAAACGGAGTCAGCAGAAAAATTTTCAGCTTTGAAAGGTCATGAGATATGATGAAAGCCAACTTATATGGTATTGGAGATGATATGCAGATAATTTTGGGAGATATCAGAATGAAATGGAAAATCTGATATATGATATGAAAAGAATAAGATTTTCTTGAAAGAATTAGCACATGGGAGATAACAGGAGAATCCAGTATAAATTGGAAGAGTTCTAACAAAAAGAATCTCAGAAGAAATGAGATTATGAAAATCAAAGAGATTAGATCAATTAATCTCAATGATAGATTCAGAGATTCATAAAAAAATTTCTTTCAGCTCAAAAACTCCTTTTATGTGTGTGTCAAATATTTTCGTGAAAAATCACACATAGTTTTGAAAAATGTCATCGTCAAAGTGCGTCTGAAACTCCCCCTGGAAATAAGCACACACAGTTAGTCAACTCATAGAAATGAAATCAGGAGCAAAAAATTATAAAAATAAAACTCCCTCTTTGTTAATTTCAGCTTCGGAGTTGAATTCAGGGCAAGAATTCCAGTAAGATTTGTCTCTCAGACTCGGGTTTCAGTCTGATGTAACTGAAAGCCTTTGACTCTGGTTCATTGAAGTCTGGGTTCTAGTCTGAATTAACTAGAAACCATATGATTGAACTGAAGAACGGGTTTTAGTCTAGATTAACTAAAAACCATCTTGAGTTGAAGCACGGGTCTTGATCTGATGTAATCAAGAGCCTTTTGAAATGAAGAACGGGTTCTTATCTGAAATGATAAGAAACCTATAACCTGCAAAATTTAGGATGTCTTTGGTATCCAAACAGATTTGGATCCAGACTTGTTAGCGCTCTTGGGTACCCATTTCAAAACAGGTTTTGGTACCCACTTGTACTTGGGTTTAGGTACCCATTGCAAGTTATAACTATCAGCTTCTCTTTCAAAAGCAGAAAACAAATTTCTTTGAGTATGAGAAAATTGAATATCTGAATTTCTAAAGAAACTTGAATTTGAATGATCAGACTTTTGCGAACTCTTCTTTTTGAAAAACTGTCCGGTTCTTGCCTGTTTCTGATAATACTTGGTATTTTTCTGTGAAAATGTTTTCTGATTAGAATGACCAGTATTTTCAGAAACTTTAAGAAAATTTGACTTCGAAGATTCACCGGTGTAAATCTTGACCGGAATATGTTCAACAATTTTATCTTTGCCGCTGTGTATCTTTAACAGATACTTAAGTTTAAGATCTGAAGAAGAATCAAACTTAGCAGAGTTAGTTAGATTCACTTCACTTTCAGAAGACAAACCAGAGTGATCAACATTGGAATTTAAACACACTGAAGAAGGGGTCTTAACCTTTGACTCAGTTGATGAAGTAAACACATGTAATTGTTTTGTAAGATGAAGTATCTGATCTTCCAAACTTTTGATAATGACTAAATTTGAATTTCTGTCATGATCAAATGATTGGTAATCAGATTTAAAAGATTGTTCTTTGATTAAGAACATTTGTCTTTCATCTTCAAACAATTCAGATTTTGATTTAAAATCTTGTTCTTTAAGTAAGAACTCATGTCTTTCCTTCTCAATCAAATCTTTAGTTAAAGACAACTCTTGTTGAAGAGCAAAAATTTCTTCATTTTTGTTTAAAATACAATTCTGATCAGTTGGTTTTGTCTTACAAAGTGTATCTTCAAGATCCTGAACTTTCTTGTAAAGATCAGATCTTTCAGGCAAAAGATATTTCAGTTGAGTTGCATTCTGAAAATTTTCTTGTTTCAGCTCATCAAGTTCTTTAAGTAATTCAGATATTTTCAATTGATGAGCACAACTCTCAGAGTTTTGTCTTTCTTTTAAGCTTTGAATTTCTTCATTCAATATTTGTACGTCACGTAACGCCAAATGTTTATCAGTATTTAACTGAATGAGAATGTCGTAATTGTTCTTACGAATCTTTTCAGATTCAGTAAGTTTGGCAATCAGCTCAGACTTTGAAAATTGTTCAAATTCCATTATGAATTGCAGAAAAATTGAATTTTCCAAGATCTTTTATGGAGAAACTGAGTAAATTCTGATAAAACTTTGAAAAACTATTTCAGTAAATGATAATTTGTGAAAAATCAGCTTTGATTGACTTTTTGACTATGAAATTTCAGCTTTTCTGTAGAAAAATGCCCGTAACTTTTTTCTGGAGTGGATTTGGACCTCGAAAATTTACCGAACTGGCTTTGCCTGTTCAAGAAATCGTAGATCTCTGTTCAAGCTTCGATTTGACGTATGGTAGGCCTTCTAACGATGTTCCAGTCAAAAGTTATGGCCAATTTAAGCAGCTAAGGTCAAATTGTCAATAGTATGATGAAACTCGAATGAATAAGGACTCAACTCGAATGAAGAATAATGAAACTTGAATGATCATGAATGAAACTCGAATTATTAAGGTTGAAACTCGATCAAAGAAAGATGAAACTCGAACTATAAATGATCAAACTCGAATGATGAATTATCAAACTCGAATGATATGATATGCAACTCGAATGAATTAATGTTAAACTCGAATGAAATGGAATGAAACTCGATCAATTAAGCTTGAAACTCGATCAATTAAACATGAAACTCGAATGATTAAAGCTTAAAACTCGAATCATAAGGCATGAAACTCGATGAATGTATGATCAATCTCGATACACAGTGAATCAAACTCGAAATAAGCATATATCAAACTCGATCAATTAAGAAATAAACTCGATCATTTAAGGATAATACTCGAATAAAGCATACATAAAACTCGAATGAAACACAAACAAACTCGAATAACAACTTGATGAAACTCGATTACCACTATAAAAAACTCGATTGAAGCTTTGATCAAACTCGAATACTTCTTTGTAAAACTCGATCAAAGCTATGAACATAGAGATGCCCGAGTTTTAACAAAATATTTCAAAAATCAAGTTCAAAAAATCCAATTTTCAACAAAAATCCACAAATTGATTCCAGATTAAAATCGAACCTGCGGTTTTCACACACAAACACTTTTTGAAAAACAACTTTGGCCAATTTCAGATTAAAATCTAAAAATCAATCAAAAACCTCAAGAACACACACTTTTTCAAAAATTCAGTAAAATCCAAATTTAAATCTGGTGTGTTTGGAATTAAAATCTGATGTTTATCACAATAGATTCGACTTTAAATGCTCCACCTTCGTTCCAATTTTCAGAACATTTCATCCACAAAATCAAAATCCAAAATTGATTTTCTGATTTCGAAAAAAAATTGATGTAACAGTGTTCGAAAAATCAAATTTCAAATTCAAAATTCAATCAATTTCAGCCAAACTAGTCTCTGATACCAATTGTGAATTCATATTTCTAGCAATTCATTCAACATTAAACAATTCATATGAACAATTAACAATCAAACACATTATATTGAATGATTAAAGAGAGAAATATTACATTGAGTTCTTGGCTATCTTGGACAACAATCTTCTTCTCTCTCTACTGTTCTAACCGTATGTGTGTGTGTAATCTTCGATTCCTCCTCTTTAGCTGTCTCTATTAACAGAACTATACACTTCTATTTATACACAATACAAAGTATTGTGGATTTACACAAACAACCCCTGAACTTTTACAATAAAATTGATTACAACTCTATATAAATTTGTACCCAACAGATGGAATCGTGGGTGAAGGAAGTTCGGTCACGTGGAGAGGAGTGTGACCTCTTTCAACACCGCCACTCTCCGAATGAGAGGGCGATGGAGTGTGTGGAAGATCCCCGTGGAATGAAGTGGTTTCCCTTTGAGGGGAAACCAAGTGGATGGTGGGGGTTGTTTCGACCGCTGGACTAACGGTCTTATGAAGGGGAGTCCGGCTAACAGGGCTTGGTTCACCCTCAGACTGAATTTCCCTCGCTCTTACGATAGAGACGGTTCTTTCAGAATCCGCCGTCTCTGCCGTCTCACCTACATCTCCCTCCCTCACAATCTCAACCTCCCGCTCACCGAAACCCATAGATTGTTGAACATCCATCCCTTCTCCCTCATGCTCACTCTCTTGATGCTCACCTTCGGATTGGTTAGTCTCAGTCGTTTCCGACTGAGACTCATCCGGATAATTCTCTCTTATATACGCCCTTACCCGCTCTGTGCCCCTTGACCTCGTAAGAGTAGATTGAGGAATTTTCATCACTGGTACTGTCGGGGCCCCCTTTGGCAGAGTCAACTTTTGGATTGCCACTGTGGGGTAGACATCAGCCTCCGGACGCTCATGTATTTCATCGTCCTGATCCATTGCACACTGGATGATGAGTTGAAGGAATCTTTGAAAAGGAACATACTTGCGGCCTTTCTTTGTGCTTCTTTCGACGTAGACTCTTCGTAATTCTTCAAAGATGAAAGCGGCATAGTCCACGTGTCGGTCGAAGGCAAAGCCAGTGAACATGGCTAATACCTGGGCCGACGCCGAGTCATTACCTGAATGCTTGGCTGTGAGGCATTTGTTAAGCACATCGAATAGAATCCGCCAGTGGGACTGAAGGTTTTTCGTGCGGAAGTCTGATGGTTTGGTAAGAGGGCCGTCATACCCTAGAGTTTGTATTTCAGTTAGGGCTTCAGATACGGATGGGTTTGGGTCGAATGAGTCAAGGGTGGGAAGGTAGTCTTCTATGGGTAGATGAAGAATGTGGCGGATGGCTACGGTGGTGATTTTGACCGGAACGCAGTCAATGGTGGAGGTGAAGTGAGGTTCGGGGTCGGTTATATATTGGAGCATGTTCCAGAATTGTTGGAGGTATATCTGGGGAACAGCTATGGCAGTTGATAGTGCGTAATAGATGGGATGGCGGGTGAGGATGTCGAAGGCAATGGTTTGGGTTTCTTTTGAAAGGATGGAAACGTCGAGTTGCCAGTTATGTGGGATAAACTCGACAAACTCGGCGCTGGGTAGAATGGATTCCTCGGGTAGCTGAGCATTATTATTTGGAATGGGAGGATGGGGTACGGTGAGAATGATTGCGGGATCCATTATCCTGCAAAGTGCAACAAAGTTAGAATCATAAGACTTGATATGATAAAGCATTGATGTGAAGTCTAGATGAGTGTGAAATAGAAATTGTCTGATCTGTTTAGCATCGGGTCTTTATTAGCAGAATAAAATTCCACTAACAAAGTCCAAAGTCAATCGTTAAGAGACCGATGTTAGATAAGACCGTTTCACTCAAACACTGATCGTAACTCTTATCAATGGTGCACTTGGATGGAACTATTTTTGTGAATTTTTAATTTATATAAACATGCAGAAGTGGAAAAATGAAAATTTAAAAAATCCTAAGTGTTTGATTTCGGATGGTCCGAATTCGGATGAACAGTGTCACCGAATTCGGATCCGTCCGAAATCGGATGATGCATGAATGATGTGTGGTGGTCCGAATTCGGAGGTGGTGAGGAACGTGGACCGAATTCGGATGATGGTCCGAGATGTGAGGCAGGCAATGGATGAAAGTGGTCCGAATTCGGATGGGTCATGGAACATGATCCGAATTCGGTTGATGACTTGTGAAATGCATGCAATGATATGTGAAGGTCCGGATTCGGATGGTACCTGAAATTCGGATGGGGACCGAATCCGGGTATCATCCGAATTCGGATGAACAGTGTGAACAGACTTAGACAATTTTCAAGTTTTGAAAATTTTGACCCTGTTTTGATGGTCCGAATTCGGATCAACAGTGAACCGAATTCGGATCAACAGTGGTCCGAAATTGGTTTTGTACTTAGAAAATTTTTGAATCTAGTCTAAGTCGGAGATCCGAATTCGGGTGGTGGTCCGAATTCGGACATCCGAAACTGCATGAGTGCAGTTAATGTTCATGCATAAATAAACGTGAACAGTTGAAATGTTAATAAAAATGCATGAAATTACAGATCCTACTTTAAAATAACTAACTGAACACTTTATCTAACTACAACTAAGAAAATATAACACATTAAACTACTTAAAAAGAGTAAAAACCGAAATGAAAAAGGAAATAAATTTTGAAAATCAAACATACAATATATGAAGTAAAATACTGAAGTAAAGGTAAAAATGGAATACCTGATAGTGCCGAAGAGAAGAAATGCAAGAAAAACAAAAGATTATGATGTTCCAAAAGCTTGGAGATGGTGGATATGGTGGATCGGCGGTGGTGTCGTCGGGAAGGAAGGAGAGGAAAGAGAGAAATATCTTGGAGATGAAGAAAGTGAGGGTTGACTGTTTGACTGCCCCTATTTAAACGCGTCCGGGTCGTGGGTCGGGTCAAGGATCCGCGCCCAAATGGAAATTGGCCCGCCGGATTGGGCTCAACACACACACAATTAAAAACAATGTCTTAGGCTTTTAAAGAAATTTTGGCCCAATTAAAAAAAATAAAAAATATTTTTTTGGTATTTTCTTTAATTTTGAAATTAAAATGAAATGAAGTAAACTAAAATCTTTTTGGCTTTTAATTAATTTGAAAGTTAAAATCTTTTTGTGATTTTCTGACCTATTAAATTAAGACTTAAAATTAAATTAAAATTAAGACTAACCTAAAATTCAAAAATTTAACTATAGAAGAAATAAAAAGAAACACAGAATTATAAAATTTAAAATCCTAACTCTACTCCCCCTCAAATGAATACCGATCCTTTTTCCTTTTCTTTTTCAGATTTTAAACGCGACAACCCTTTTTAGCCTTTCAAGAACAGACAAACCTGGATATTGTTTGCATCCCACTCCGTGATGAGCAATTCACACAGCAATTTATCAGGATCATTAATTATTAAAAATGTACGTAGATAAGGAAATATTGAGTTTCAATCTTGTGACATAATCCTTAAATTTAAATAACAGATATTTTCTAAAATAAAGGAATCTCAATCATGATAGATTGAAATAGAATTATTTAAGACAATATCTGATATTTAATTGGAAGGTGGATTCAACATGCCGATATGATATACTAAAAACTGAAAACGAGGTTCGTCTAAAGCTTTAGAAAATATATCCACAAGTTGGTATTCCGTGCCAACAAAATACAATTCAATGGTTCCCTTTTCCACGTGATCTTTAATAAAATGATACCTGATATCTATGTGTTTTGTTCGAGAGTGCTGCACGGGATTGCAAGAGATGGCATTTGCACTTCGAGAATCACAGTAAATAGGGATATTGGTGAGTGAGAACCCATAATCGCGTAATTGCGTTCTCATCCACAGCACTTGAGAGCAACAGCTTGCAGCTGCTACATACTCAGCCTCAGCTGTGGATGTGGAAACACAATTCTGCTTTTTGGAAGACCAACTCACCGGTCTATCGCCTAAAAACTGTATTCCTCCCGATGTGCTTTTTCTGTCCACTATACAACCTGCAAAATCAGCATCTGAAAACGCGGTAAGATCGAAATCGGTTCCCTTTGGATACCATAGACCAAGTTCGGGTGTACCCTTAAGATAACGAAAAATGCGTTTTACCGCAGTTAGGTGTGATTCTTTTGGGTCGGCCTGAAATCTAGCACAAAGACATGTTGAAAACACTATATCCGGCCTACTGGCAGTCAAGTATAGTAAGGATCCTATCATCCCTCTGTAAGTTGTATTATCGACACTTTTCCCAGAAGGATCGGTGTCTAACTTACAGTTGGAGGCCATGGGAGTTGCGATACTCGTGCAAGAGTCTAACTTATACTTCTTGAGAATATCAAGAGTATATTTCGACTGGTTCACAAAAATCCCATCCTTAAGTTGTTTGACTTGTAATCCGAGGAAAAAGTTCATTTCCCCCATCATGCTCATCTCAAACCGGGATTCCATTAGGGCTGAAAAATCCTTACAAAAGTTACTGTCAGTAGATCCAAATATAATATCGTCGACATAAATTTGTACTAGCATTATATGTGGGCCTTCCCTTTTAGTGAACAGAGTTGTGTCCACCACACCTTTATAGAAACCACCAGAAATAAGGAAATTCGAAAGACTATCATACCATGCTCGAGGTGCTTGTTTTAAACCATAGAGGGCCTTATCTAGCACATAAACATGGTCATGTTTATGTGCATCAACAAAGCCTTGTGGTTGTTCAACATACACTTCCTCGTTAAGTTCACCGTTTAGAAAGGCAGTCTTGACGTCCATTTGGTACACTTTGAAGTCTTTGTGTGCCGCGTACGCCAAGAAGATTCTGATTGCTTCGATCCGTGCAACTGGAGCGAAGGTCTCATCATAATCTATCCCTTCTTGTTGTCGGTAGCCTTTGGCAACAAGTCTTGCTTTGTTCCTTATCACAATGCCGTTCTCATCTCGTTTGTTCTTAAAGATCCACTTCGTTCCGATGACTGTGCGGTCTTTTGGCTTGGGAACTAACCGCCATACTCTTAGCTGTTCAAACTGGTTGAGTTCCTCTTGCATTGCAACTATCCAATCCGGATCTGTCAGGGCTTCATCCACACGAGCGGGCTCTATCATACTCAAGAATGATGCGTAGAGACATTCATTAGCAGATGCCCTACGAGTTTGGACTCCTGTTGATACGTCACCAATGATTTGCTCTGTTGGGTGACTGCGGGTCCATTTGATCTCGTGTGGAAGGGGTGCTCGGGATGGAACCTCTGTGGTTAATATGGGGATGGATGAGGATTCATGGTCAATGGTTTCAAATGATGGTACCACAGGTTTTGGTTCAATTTCCGAGTGTTCAGGTGAAGGAAGAATCGTTGGTATTATATGTGAGGGTATTACAGGAGTAGATTCAACTGCGGATGTGTCGGTGGATGATGTGGATGGATGAGGATATGTTGATGAAGATGGAGCGGAGAAACTTTGCGGCGCAATTGAACTGGAGGGATTACCTACATTATTAACAACATTAGACACACTAGCGTTAGGACCGAAAAATTCAACATAAAAAGGATCAAATAAATTAACCAAATCAGAAGAAGAAAAAGAAATGGGGTTATTCGAAGAGTCTCCAGGCATTTGAGTAATGCGTGGTCCTGATTGATCAACTTCGGGTGCCAGTTCAGCCAACTCATCAAATGTGACGTGCACACTTTCATTGACTGTTCTGGTTCGGGTATTGAATGCGCGACATGCCTTCGAGTTGGATGAGTATCCAGTGAAGATCGCTTCATCCGCCTTTTCGTTAAATTTCCCGAGGTTGTCTTTGTCATTCAGCACGTAGCACCTGCAACCAAATACACGTAAGTACTTGATAAATGGTACTTTATTCAAAAAGAGTTGGTAAGGAGTTTTGTTAAAGCGCTTATGGATGATGGAGCGATTCTGTGTATAGCATGCTGTTGATACGGCTTCGGCTCACACGAACGGAGGTAGCTTTGAGTATGTGAGCATTGTACGAGCGGCTTCTACTAGCGTACGGTTACGCCTTTCCACGATCCCATTTTGTTGGGGTGTTCGAGCAGCAGAATATTGATGTTGAATCCCTTTGGATCGAAGGAAGCCCTCCAAAACTGAGTTCTTGAACTCCGTGCCATTATCTGATCTGATTGATTGTACTGACAGCTGCTGTTGGGTCTCGACACTCTTGATAAAATCAATAATTTCTTGAGCTGTCTCGTCCTTGGAACGCAAGAACCTGACCCAGGTATATCGAGAATAATCATCAACGATAACCAACACATATCGTTTTCCATTTATGCTTTGAGTTCTCATCGGTCCGCATAAATCCATATGAAGTAACTCCAAAACTCTTTTTGTTGATGGTTCGGGCTTTGGTTTGTGAGATGATCGTTTCATTTTTCCTTTCTCACATGCTCCGCACAGATGGTCCTTTTCGTAGCGCAACTCACGAAGCCCTTTGACCAATTGCTTCGCAGCCAGCTTGTTGATATTATCAAAATTCAAATGGGATAATCTTCGATGCCACAACCAAGAGTCTTTTGAAGAGGCTTTTGATAGTAGACAAATGTTATCCTTCACTACAAGCTTAGCTACGTCAATGGTGTAAAGGTTAGATTTTCGGGAACCAGTTAAGATTTCTTTTCCATCCATGTTCTTAACACTGCAGTTCTTAGCCCTAAATGTTACTTCAAGTCCTTTGTCGCAGAGCTGTCCTATGCTAAAAAGATTATGAGATAACCCCTCAACATAGTCAACGTCCTTGATGACCAGATTATTTAGAACTAAGTCCCCGTATCCTTTTATGTGAGCCTGATGGTTGTTCCCGAATTTCACAGTTCCGCAATACTGTTCAACAACGTTGGACAGCAATTCTCTTCTTCCTGTCATGTGCTTGGAGCAACCCGAATCCATATACCAAATGAACTTAGCCTGAAAAACACATAAATTCATATAATGAAAAACTATATGCATTCAAACACATCCATTTTTAATTCACAATCAAACCATGTTCTGAACCGAGATGTTCAGAAAACATGATGAGTTAAGACCGGGTCCTGGGCTGAGTGCACAGAAGCCAAACGTGTCGGTTTAAGCACAACCGACAAGCAAAAGAACGGGTCCTAGTCTAAGGTAACTAGAAGCCATTTCTTTGAAGCACGGGTCTTGATCAGAAGTAACCAAGAACCATCTGCATTAAGATCACACAACCTTGGGTACCCACCTCAATATGGGTCCCTTTTTGTTAGGATTTCCAGATTTATATGGCACGTGTACAGATTTAGAATCCCAACTAGCATTTGTGTGTGGTCCGGATGCACAACCCTTTGGAATCCATTGAAGATTGGATTTATTGGGTTTTGGAACCTTAGGCGCTGAAATTGCCTTCGGTTTATGTCTTTTTGAGACCTTCTTGACCGTTGCTTTGGTTTTGGGCCTTGGCAACAGACATGTCTCAACTTTGTTTGTGGCCGATGATGCACTATTTTTTGTTTTCTTTTTCCGAATACGTTTAACAGGATAAGGCACAAAAGCATTCATTTCAGGAAGCTGTCGTCTATATTTAGTTGGACATAGATTAAACAAATCCTTGAAAGAGTACTTTAACGGAACAGTAGAATTCAGTACATCATTACAGACATTGTCACACACATTGTTACACAAATTGTCTTTAGAGATTACAGACATCCTATCTCTAGTAACAAATTCACTTGGCATTAAAGCCTTCTTCACAAAAAAACTTGTAAAATCCTGCATGGTGGTTTTTGGGACTCTCCTTATATGATCTGTAGGAACAAAACGATTAGAGTCAGTAAGCATGGAAGATTTAGACTTGACAGACTTTTCTTTTTGGTGATGAGTGGGTTTCTTAAAAGACTTGGATTTCATCCGAGTCTTTTTAGGAACCTCATTTTTGAAAACTTTTGAGCACTCACCTTTGACAATGATAGAAGAAGATTCAACTTTAGCCTTACCTTTATCTGATGACATACACGGAATTTTTATGGAATGAGAAAGTGTTTGTTGTTTTGAAAGATCTTTCAATTGTTGTGAAACTGTTTCAAAATTTTCTCTGTAGATAGTGACTTCCACAGCTTGTTGAAAAGATTGATTTACCAATTCTTCTTCTCTCTTAAGAAGAGCATCTTGAAGATCAAGTGCTTTCTTTTGAGACGACTTCAATTCCTTTTCTAAAACAATGATTTGTTGTTGAAGAACTTTTGCAGGAATATAAAGTTGAGGAGTTGATTTTACGGTTTCAGTTTTCAATTCGTTTCTGAATAAGTTGACGAGAGATCTTCCTCTAAAGTGGGTATTCTAGAAGAATAGCTCTCGTTAAGATCTTCTTAATGTAAAGAAATTTCTTTATCTTTACGCGCAACACGTTTCTCATTTTCTTGGTTTAGAACATCTTTTGATGACTCAAAAAAGAAAGATTTAATACCGGCTCCCATATAATTCATGTCATAAAATACATGTAAAACATTTTGTGCCTTTTCCAAATATTTAGGATTTTTAAAACCAATTCCTTGTTTGGAATGGTAAAACCTAGTTTCTTTGGGCTGATTTAAATGGATAGTTTGTTCTGTTTGACACCTTTTCAAAAATGCATCGTCAAGGGTCTTTATTCTTGCGTACAAACTTATCCTTTCTTCTTCAATCATTTTGTATTTTTCTAAACTATCTATATTTTCCATATTTACCACATCTAATTGTTTTGTAAGAACAGAAATTTCTTCTTTTAAAGAGAGTTTTTCTTTTGAAAGCGTTTCCATGCAAGATTCAAGGTATATATTCCTATCCTGAACATCTACTTTTTCTATCAAAATCTGTTTTATAACATTATGATTAGTTAACCATTTTGAATGATATAATTCAGATGATTCTTTCAGAATATGAGCTTGATGTTCAGCCTGTACACACTTTGCAGTTTCAGCATTTAATCTATCTTGTAGATCAAGTATTTGTGTGTGTAGTGTACATTCATTATCTACAAATAATTTATTTACATGTGCAGGAATGTAATAGGAATATACCTCACTGGACTCGGAACCGGATGTGGAGCATTCGGGATCGTCGGTTGTAGCCATCAGACATGCTGGTGGATGTTTCATTTTCTCCCCCTCAGCAGCAATGTCTGAATTTTCAGCAGTGAAATCAGCACATGTCTCCAACCCCAGACGATCAACCATGTAGCAATTCTTGCCCTTGTCATCCTCGTCTTCAGAATCTTCAGCATCCCAGTAGTCCTCCTGGGTGACGAGGGCTAACGCATCCGCTTTCTTCGTGGCAGCCTCGAGCTTTCTCTCGTAGTAAGCAACGTCTCTTTCGAAGTTATTTTTGCATTCCCTAGCAAAGTGGCCCGGTTTGCCACATTTGTAGCAGAGACGTTCATCAGTGGCCTTCGGCTCATCTGCTCTTGGCTTTTCCTCTCTTCTTTCCGCCGGCCTCTTGTCGGCCTGGCGGTGCTCGCGGCTGTCATCAGGCCTCCGGTCCCTGCGGTCATCCCGACGATCATCCCTTCGATCGTCCCGCCTGTCATCCCTGCGATCATCGCGCCTGTCGTCTCGCCTTTCATAACGGCGATAATCGCGATAGTCGCGTCTATCATCATATCGGCGATCATCCCTGTCATCCCTTCGGTAGTCATCTCTGCGATAGTCATCGCGGCGGTCATCCCTCCTATCATCTGAGTACCTCCGTGGACCGGTGTCATAACGGAGTTGGTTGTTGGTCTTGTTGGAGAACCGTCGCTGTTGGAGACGGTTGGTCCACAAGGCTATCTGTTCTTGGATCGAAGCTTCCTCCTCATCATAGACCTCACGCGGAGGAGAAGCATACCTGTACTGAGACGATGAAGAACCAGGAGCAAAAGATGGTGTCGGAATCTGCGTGTTGGTGATCAAGGCTAGCGAATCATTCGGTTTCAACCCTGTGTTGGCTGATAGCAGTAGAGAGGCCAACTGATTTGTCATCAGCTTCTGTTGATCCACATCCCCTTGATATTTCTTAAGCTCTTTAAAGACGACATTTATTGATACCTCAGGAATGTTCAGGACTCTTTTCGTTGCCCGACATGCAAGCTGCCATTCGGGGGCTAAGGCGGCAAAGAATTGGATGTTGATGTCATCCCGATCCTTCTTGATGTGCAGTTTATTCAATTCGTTAAGGACTGCACAGAACCTGGTGAATGTAGCTTGCAGAGATTCCCCGTCTTTGGCGTGGAATTCCGAAAACTTTGCCTTCGCCTCCTCGATTTTGGCACGATCATCAAGATCTGCCCCCAGCATTTGGATTTCCAGCTCGTCCCACATTTCTTTTGCAGACATTTTACTGTCTACACCGACCAAAATATCAGTGGGGAGGGCTTGATAAATCATATATTCTGCCCTCTTATCAGCGTGCTGGCGGTCCCTCTCGGCGTCATTTGCCGGCTCTCTTTCAACTTTTGAGGCTTGGACAGGGGGGGTCAGCCTCAGGTCTGGCAGCTATCTCTCGATAGTAGATGACGGGTCCTTCGGATATTGATTGAAGCATCAGGTTCCCGAGAGGTTGCATTCCAACCGGGATTTCCATTGTTCGTACTCATCGGGATAAAGAACTGGTGGTCTGTTCTCAGATCCGAGTACTAGAGCTTCGCGAGACATTCTGATTATGGGTGCTGATTAAGAATATGAAGATCTTAGAGGTGGAAACTGAACACGGATGGGTTGGACTGAAAACAGAAGGTTCTGAATTCGGATGGATGAGTTCGGATGAACAGTGTTTCGGATGAGGGAACCGAATTCGGATGAGTGAATTCGGATGGGTTGATTCGGATGGATTGATTTCGGATGGTGAATAGTAATTCGGATGGCTATGGTTCGGATGATGTTCAAATTCGGAAGTGGTCCTAATTCGGAGGAATAGTATTACGGGTGGGGACCAAGTTCGGTTGACCTAATTTCGGATGGACCTAATGGACCGAATTCGGATGAACCGATTTCGGATGAACAGTGGAAGGACCGAATTTGTGTGATCCGAAATTGGAACAGTGGATAGACCGAATTCGGATGGTCCGAAATGGGTGAGGTCCGAAATTGGGAAATTTTAAGAACAAGTCCTCAACAGTGAAAGATGGAAAGCCTGATCTGAACTTCGGATGGTCCGAAGTTCGGATGGGACCGAAGTGTGGTCCGAAATTGGCTTATGGTGGGGTCCGAAATTCACTTAAGTATGGTCCGAATTAGGATGATGTGAGGTCCGAAATTGGTGCCTAGGTGGTCCGAAATGCTACAGTAGTAATCCGAAATACAGCAGGTTTTTTACGATTTTCTAAGGCAGAATACGAGTTTTATCAGTTTTAAAGCCTAAAAACAGTTCTAAATGATTTATAAACTATTTTAAACACTTTTGGTGATTTAAAACAACCTAAAAAACACTTAAAACTAGCATGAACACGTGAAAAACCCACTTAAACAACCCATATTTTCAAACTTAATAATGGTCGATTCTTGATGATTTTAACAAAGATATGGAACTAAATGAGTTTAAAATCAGTAGAGAATGATAATGTGATGTTTATATGACCATTATAACATAAGAAACACGAAAAAACAAAGGAAATGAAGATCTAACCGACATGAGATGAAGAACACGAAGAACACTTTCGAAAACCCAGCAGAATCCGAACAAGTCAGTTTAAATCCACCCCTCTGAGCTCTGATACCAATTGTAATGATGTATTCCCGTATATTTTCAGCACCTTAATGATATTCTCATCATATACATGAAGAAACTAGCTCAATAAATGTAATATGATGAAAAAGAGACAATATGAATGTTGAGAGAACAATGAACAGTGGCGGCTGATTGATATTCAAAATAGTCAACCGTGTACATTGAAAAGTAACCCTAGGAGCCTTTTGTAGGCTCCTTTAATTAACTTACATCACATGACACTTTTGGCCCCTACATTTTGCATAACCATAAATTACATAGAAATAAAATACAAGACAAATTACAAAGACAATAAATATTACAAAACAACTCCTAAGGTCGAAATAAATAAATCTAACAATATCACATATATCCCTCTTAAACATTATTAATATCATATATACCCAAATTAATTATTCTAATTATTTTTATAACATTTAAAACTCATAATTAATATTGTTTCTTAATTAATGACCATTATACCCTTACTCATTTCTTCTTTCAACTAAACTTCAAAATATCATATTTATCCAACTTAAATTAGAATATCATATCCCTTTTAATAATTTATATAATTTATTTTTATAAACTTTACTAAATAAATTCTTCAAACTAAAACAAATTAACATTAAAAATAAAAAAAGTAGTATTATGTTTTTGCTCGTTTGTAATCAAATGGTATCGTCTTATTATATTTTCTTATTTGTTTTTTTTACTACAGTAATCTATATACATATTATATTCTTTTTTTTTCTTTTTCTTTTCGAACTTTATAGTTCCATCACATTTTGTTTGTTTTTAAATTTAGTATATATATATTTTTTGTATTCTAATACATTAGTTTCTAATTTTTTTTTCAAGTTTGCATTCGTTTTATAACTATTGTTTATTTAGTTACTTTTTTTAATTTTTATATTTAGTCTAGAATCTGAGTTATAACTTGTTATCTGATGTAATTAGTTGTGTATATTTTGCGTTAACTACAAGATTATATATATAATCCTATATATTTAAAGTCCAGTTTTTATAATAATTTATTTAATAATTAGTATCTAGAAAATATTTTAATAGTAAAGGTTTGTTGAAAAAACTGAATTTTTTACTAACGAAAACATTTATTTAAAATTAAAAGAATTAATTTACTAATAATATACAAATTTCATCCGGTAAAATTAATATTAAAATATTTCTAGTTTTATTAAACAAATTATTATAAAACTGGACTCTAATTATATAGGATTATATATATATATATATATATATATATATATATATATATATATATATATATATATATATATATATATATATATATATATATATATATATATATATAATCAGGTTTATCAGCGTACCCAGCGTACCCTAATGTGAATGATCATTCACATATATTTTTTTTGAATAGACATATATAATACAACATTATAAGACTTTTTTTCAAAAGAAGTAATATCATAAATATTGTGAATGGTAAAAAAAGATCATGTGAATGGTCATTCACACCATTCACATAGTGTGAAATGACCATTCACATGGATGACCATTCACATAAATATGCATTGAGCATTCACATAATTTTTAAGGACACAGAAAGTGTGAATGTATGTGAAATTCATATATCATGTGTATAACATTAATTTAAACATGGTTATGAGAAAAAAAATTTAAAAAAAGTTTTTTAAGATTGGTACCTTCGGGTGCACTTGATTTCAAGAGGTACCTTTTTGAACCTGAATCTATATATATATATATATATATATATATATATATATATATATATATATATATATATATATATATATATATATATATATATATAATCTTATCGTTAACACAAAATATACACAACTAATTACATCGGACAACATATAGTTATAAACGAATGCAAACTTGAAAAAAAATTTGAAACTAATGTATTAGAAAACAAAAAATATATACTAAATGAAAAAGAAAACAAAATGTGATACTAAATTAAAGAAAAAACATAATATGTAATCAGTTAATTGTATATAGATTACTGTTGGAAAAAAACAAATATAAAAATATAATAAGACGATACGATTTAATTACAAATGAGAAAAACACGATACAAATTTTTTTTTATTTTTAATGTTAATTTGTTTTAGTTTGAAAAATTTATTTATTAAAGTTTACAAAAATAAATTATATAAAATTATTAAAAGGGATATGATATTTTAATTTAAGTTGGATAAATATGATATTTTGAAGTTTAGTTGAAAGAAGAAATGATTAAGGGTATAATGGTCATTAATTAATAACCAATATTAATTATGAGTTTTAAATATTATAAAAATAATTAAATTAATGAATTTGGGTATATATGATATTATAGATGTTTAAGAGGGATATATGTGATATTAATAATTAAAATTGGGTATATATGATATTATGATGTTTAGGAGGGATATATATGATATTAAAATTTTAGGTTGGGTATATATGATATTTTGAAGTTTTGGAAGGGTATATATGAAATTCTTCCTATTATCTATTGGTCTGTTTTATATTTAACATTTATTGAAGTCTGATTAATAAAATTAAAATAAATTACATATAACCAAATACTTATTAGTGATTATGTATTTTCATAAAACAATGAATTATCATGTTATTAATTTTAATTTTTTTTAAGAAAAATATTATTGTTTTGATGGTAAAAAGATACGATGAATTTAACAATTTATTAAATTTCAGTTTAATGTAATGTAGTTATTGTAATTATTTAAAATAACATGATTAAGATATTTATTAATTTGCAAAATAAACACCATTATTAAAATACATCTATATGTGTCTTGTTTACTTCATTTTAAAATTTAAACAATTTAACAATGTCTTGAATTTAAATCCGATATTATTTTCAGTTTTATTTGCAAAATAAAATGTAGGTTCTATGTGTGATTTTAAATTAATTTTTTCAGTTTTTATGTCTTTTATTTAATCAGACAGCCAATACACATTAATAAGTAATAATTAGAGGGTGTTTGGATTTGCGTTTGAAAAAGTGCTGTAGCGTTTTGGAAACTAATAATCAGATAATTGCTGTAACAAAAAGTGCTGTAGGAAATGTAGTGTTTGGTTTAACTTCTGCTGTTTGATATCAAAATTATCAAATAATCAGTTTTTAAAGTGTTTGGATTTGCGTTTTTACTTGTAAAATGACCAAATAATCACTTATTAAGCAAATAATCTACAATTTTTAACTTATGAAAAAGTGTGGTAGGACAAACTGCTAAACGCAAATAATCACTTATTAACGTATGCAATCCAAACACTTTAAACCAATTATTTGCGTTATTGTAACGTAATAAGCTATTAATCACGTTTATAACGCAAAACCAAACACCCTCTAAGAGAATAGATTTTTTTTTTTTGGGTCAAAAAGTGAAGAGATTTGATTAATTTAACATCTTGATTAAACGTTAGTATATATCAACGAAGTACTTGATATTAATTGTTGTGTTTATAGATAATATAAAATTGGGTTAATTGTGTTAAAAGGTAACCTATTGTCATTTTTTCCTGTTTGAGTAAAATATTAGTTTTTTTCTATTTGAGGTAACATGCTCTTCAAATCAAGTAAATCAATGTAACCATATCATATTTGAAGGTAAAAATTACTGACATGAGAGTTTTTTTGTCCAGTTAATATTTTTATTTATGAAAATGACAGTTTAGTTGTTATCTGATGTGCATTATCTTGTACAAATTAAAAAAAACTTTTTTACGATACATTGCTATTTTGAATAAATTAGAAAATAATTAAGCAAACTTTGAAATCAAAAGATATGTTATCCCCTGAAATCATACGAAAGGAGTAACCCATTGACTTGTCGTTTACAAAGACCGCATTGTGAATTATCCATAGCCAACGAAACCCAAGGTTGTCTGCGCCCCATATTAAGAAAAAGTAACAATATACTACCTTTTTGACGTAATTAAAGTTATGAAATTCAACTTTTGAATTAATTTGTAAAAGATAATTAGATATTTATAGGCATTTGCATTTTATCATGCAACTGGGAGCATGGAAGGTGAAAAGGTGCAGGGTGAAAATCGTCGATCTGAACGATTCTCGAATAGGGTGGATGTTAGTTCAATTAGTATCACATTCTACATTGCAAATTTGTCGGCTGGTATAGATAGTAGAGGGTTATGAGAAGCAACCAAAAGTGTGGGAAACATTGTTGATGCCTATGTAGCTAATAAAAAAGATAAAGGTGGGGGAATTTTTGGGTTTGTAAGAATGGTTAAAGTGAAGGATGCATATCAAATAGTGGAAAAGCTAAGCAAAATACATCTAAGTGGAAAGAGTATCAAAGCAAATGTGGCAAGATTTGAGAGAAGAAGAGGAAAGAGAGTTGGAGAAGGTGACCAATTGAAAATAAAAAATCACTTGTCTGATTATCCATATTCAAAAAGAGATGACGTTAGAACTTTCGCAGAGGTACTCATGAACAAATATGCAAAAGCTAAGAATCAGGTCAGCCGTGCTAATGCACATCCATATATCGAAAAACAGACAGTGATTCAAATCCCAGCAATGATGGAATCAACTAGTTTCAAAAATTCATCGGAAGTATTATAATAACCTTATCAAAGGCGGAAGGCTTTGATGAGTGTCAAGTTAAATATACATGTGGACAGTGGCGGACCCAGCCACCGAAGGGACCCGTTGCACAAAATTCCATCGCGTTCACGGTTTGAAAATTAAAATGATTATATTGGTTGGGTCGGGTCAACACATGGATATTTATAATTTAAAATTAAACCTATAATCTTAAAATAATAAATAGAATAATAGGCAATAAATAAAAAATACAATTTATTATGAAATATAAGTTATTAAGATAAGAATTTACTTCTCACAATTGTTCTATTTGACTTTTCATATTTTGGAATCTATCAATAAAAGTTTCATTTGTCACCATTGAAAATTTTTCATGTTCAACCGCACAAATCAAAACAACGTTCAAAAATATATGTTCTCGCTTCTTCTTCCTTTTTTTTTCCCCCAAAAGTGGGTTAAAGCTAAAAAGGTTAAAGAATTGAGTTTGAAAACTAAATTGTTATTGAGTTTGAAATTGGGTTAAAAATAATATTGGGTTCAAAAGGGATATTTGGTTAATGAGTTTAGAATTTAGTATTGGGTTTATTAAGTTTTAATTTTTAGAAATATTATTGATCACAATTGCTCCTTGTGATGCAGCGGAACCATGGCAATTAGGATCTCAAGACGCAGCAACACCTATGATGCAAGGAATAATAGACTTTACTTACTTATTTAGTTATTTAGGTAATCAACTTATTTTTTCAGGTATCAATAATGAAGTCGCATACATAATTTTTTTCAATAAGTTGCACACATTAAAACTCGTAGGTTGCACATATAAAATTTTTAAAAATTTTCCACTACAAAACAAAGTTATTTGGGAGGGGACCCGTTGCACGGGCTACCCCTCCTTTACTTGTAAGTCCGCCTGTGCATGTGGACTTTCTTTCTTGATCATCTTTAAATCTGCTTTCTCTGTTTCAAATTTCCTAGCAAATAATAGGAACTCTTGGATGCATTGGCTCTCTTGGATCAGTAAGTATCAGAAATTTCCAAGATCAGTTAAAAGAATTGAGTGGGTAAACTTATGGGGTTTGCCTCCTCATTTGTGGACGGAACCTATTTTGCAGAAAATCTTTGGTAAATTTGGTCGTGTGATGCTTCCTTTGGAATGTGATAATACCAATAATGATTTATCTATGGTTAGTGCTTGTTTATAATTGAACATTCGGTGATGCCCTGTGGATCATAATAGCTATTTGACTTATCATTTCGCATGACATTGTACTTACAGTTCATTTCAGATATTGCTATGAGTTTATTACTATCATGACCTTGATGACTTATGCTTTCATTATTGCTCGCACCTTTGACATATTGATTCAGCTTAGTATGATTAGCCTTGTCGGTCTATTGTTCTAGACCATGCTACTTCACCAGTTCTATTGAATTTGGTAATGATATTCCGATGTCCCCCCATGTTGATTTACTGGTAGCTAGCCCAGTATGTGGCTGATCCCCACAATTAAAGCGTGAGCGTGGGCTGAACATCATCCGACTCTATGACTACTATGTCTCAATCATGAGTGGCTGTAGTGGCAGTCAAGACATATAACGCTAGACCCATGATCCGCTTGAAATGCATGTAATCTGAAAATCTATATTCTCACTAAGCATTGCTTATAGTTGTTGTTTAAACTTTTTACAGGAAAAGATAAGGGGAAAGCATCTGTTGGACCTAGTTCTTAGGTCTTACAAGAATCAAGTTGAAGTTTTCTATTGACCACTACTCAACAACTTATCGGTACAGATTGGCAGACGATAATTGTGGTGGTCTGGGTAGATTTGATTTGATTTTATGATGACATGAATTAGATTAGTCTTGTACCCTTTATAAGTTTAATTTGAAAACTGTAATTCTGAACTAAAACTGTATTAAACTTATCCGAATATTTT
>JAANYP010007114.1:0-13915 GCA_020465985.1 Centrapalus pauciflorus
ACAAAATACAAGTTTACCTCACGTAAAAGAGCATATGGTCACACTTTTTAACACCTACGGCCACATTTGGCATAATTTTATGTGACCAAAACCTAAGACCAAATAGTTGCAATCAGCCACACACACACATAAAAAAAAGTGGACCTTACAAGGACAACAGTCTCACAAAATACAAGTTTAACTCACTTAAAAGAGTATATGTTCACACTTTTTAACACCTACCGCCACATTTGGCATAGTTTTATGTGCTCAAAGCCCACAAAGACACACTCGTTATGTCACCAAATGGTTGCAATCAGCCACAAACCCATAAAAATAAAGTCGCCATTGCATGGACAATAATCACACAAAATACAAGTTTACCTCAATTAAAAGAGTATATGGTCACACTCTTTAACACTTACGACCACATTTTACATAATTTTATGTAACCAAAGCCCGCAACGAGACACTCATTGTCTGACCAAATGGTTGCAATCAGCCACACACAAATAAAAATAAAGTGGCCATTGCATGGACAATAGTCACACAAAATACAAGTTTACCTCACTTAAAAGAGCATATGGTCACACTTTTTAACACCTACGACCACATTTGGCATAAATTTATGTGACCAAAGCCCACAACAAGACACTTGTTTTGTGATCAAATGGTTGCATCAGCCACACACAAATAAAAATAAAGTGGCCATTGCATGGATAATAGTCACACAAAATACAAGTTTACCTCACTTAAAAGTGCATATGGTCACACTTTTTAACACCTACGGCCCCATTTGGCATAATTTTATGTGACCAAAGCCCACTACAAGACACTCGTTGTATGACCAAATGGTTGCAATCAGCCACACACAGATAAAAATAAAGTGGCCATCGCATGGACAATAGTCACACAAAAAAAAGTTTACCACACTTAAAAGAGCATATGGTCACACTTTTTAACACCTACGACCACATTTGGCTTAATTTATGTGACCAAAGTCCACAACGAGACGCTTGTTGTGTGACCAAATGGTTGCAATTAGCCACACACAAATAGAAATAGAGTGGCCATTGCATGGACTATAGTCACACAAAATACAAGTTTACCTCACTTAAAAGAGCATATGGTCACACTTTTTAACACCTACGGCCACATTTGGCATAATTTTATGTGACCAAAGCCCACAACAACACACTCGTTGTGTAACCAAATGGTTGCAATCAGCCACACATATATAAAAATATAGTCGCCATTGCATGGACAATAGTCACACCAAATACAAGTATAGATCACTTAAAAGAGCATATGGTCACGCTTTTTAACACCTACGACCACATTTTTCATAATTTTAAGTGACCAAAGCCCACAACGAAACACTTATTTTCTGACCAAATGGTTGCAGTCAGCCACAAACTCAAAAAAATAATGTCGCCATTGCATGGACAATAGAAACACAAATTACAAGTTTACCTCACTCAAAAGAGCATATGGTCACACTTTTTAACACCAACGACCACATTTGGCATAATTTTATGTGACCAAAGCCCGCAACAAGACACTCGTTGTGTCACCAATTGGTTGCAATTAGCCACACACAAATAGAAATAAAGTGGCCATTCCATGGACAATAGTCACACAAAATACAAGTTTACCTCACTTAAAAGAGTGTATGGTCACACTTTTTAACAGCTACGGCCACATTTGGCATAATTTTATGTGACCAAAGCCCACAACAACGCACTCGTTGTGTGACCAATTGGTTGCAATCAGCCACACACACATAAAAATATAGTCGTCATTGCATGGACAATAGTCACACGAAATACAAGTGTACCTCACTTAAAAGAGCATATGGTCACGCTTTTTAACACCTACGGCCACATTTGGCATAAATTTATGTGACCAAAGACCACAACAAGACACTGGTTGGGTGACCAAATTGTTGCAATTAGCCACACACAAATAGAAATAAAGTGGCCATTGCATGGACTATAGTAACAAAAAATACAAGTTTACCTCACTTAAAAGAGTGTATGGTCACACTTTTTAACAGCTACGGCCACATTTGGCATAATTTTATGTGACCAAAGCCCACAACAACGCACTCGTTGTGTGACCAATTGGTTGCAATCAGCCACACACACATAAAAATATAGTCGTCATTGCATGGACAATAGTCACACGAAATACAAGTGTACCTCACTTAAAAGAGCATATGGTCAAGCTTTTTAACACCTACGGCCACATTTTTCATAATTTTATGTGACCAAAGCCCACAACAAGACACTCATTGTGTGACCAAAATGTTGAAATCAGCCACACACAAATAAAAATAAAGTGGGCATTGCATGGACTATAGTCACACAAAATACAAGTTTACCTCACTTAAAAGAGCATATGGTCACACTTTTTAACACCTACGGCCACATTTGGCATAATTTTATGTGACCAAAGCCCACAACAACACACTCGTTGTGTAACCAAATAGTTGCAATCAGCCACACATATATAAAAATATAGTCGCCATTGCATGGACAATAGTCACACCAAATACAAGTATAGATCACTTAAAAGAGCATATGGTCACGCTTTTTAACACCTACGACCACATTTTTCATAATTTTATGTGACCAAAGCCCACAACGAGACACTCATTTTCAGACCAAATGGTTGCAGTCAGCCACAAACTCAAAAAAATAATGTCGCCATTGCATGGACAATAGACACACAAATTACAAGTTTACCTCACTCAAAAGAGCATATGGTCACACTTTTTAACACCAACGACCACATTTGGCATAATTTTATGTGACCAAAGCCCGCAACAAGACACTCGTTGTGTGACCAAATGGTTGCAATTAGCCACACACAAATAGAAATAAAGTGGCCATTGCATGGACAATAGTCATACAAAATACAAGTTTACCTCACTTAAAAGAGTGTATGGTCACACTTTTTAACAGCTACGGCCACATTTGGCATAATTTTATGTGACCAAAGCCCACAACAACGCACTCGTTGTGTGACCAATTGGTTGCAATCAGCCACACACACATAAAAATATAGTCGTCATTGCATGGACAATAGTCACACGAAATACAAGTGTACCTCACTTAAAAGAGCATATGGTCATGCTTTTTAACACCTAAGGCCACATTTGGCATAAATTTATGTGACCAAAGACCACAACAAGACACTCGTTGTGTGACCAAATGGTTGCAATCAGCCACACACACATAAAAAAAAGTGGCCCTTACAAGGACAAGAGTCTCACAAAATACAAGTTTAACTCACTTAAAAGAGTATATGTTCACACTTTTTAACACCTACCGCCACATTTGGCATAGTTTTATGTGCTCAAAGTCCACAACAACACACTCGTTATGTGACCAGATGGTTGCAATCAGCCATAAACCCATAAAAATAAAGTCGTCATTGCATGGACAATAGTCACACAAAATACAAGTTTACCTCAATTAAAAGAGGATATGGTCACACTCTTTAACACCTACGGCCACATCTGACATAATTTTTTGTAACCAAAGCCCACAACGAGACACTCGTACGTTGCAATCAGCCACACACAAATAAAAATAAAGTGGCCATTGCATGGACAATAGTCACACAAAATACAAGTTTACCTCACTTAAAAGAGCATATGGTCACACTTTTTAACACCTACGGCCATATTTAGCAAAAGCCCACAACAAGAGACTCGTTGTGTGATCAAATGGTTGCAATCAGCCACACACAAATAAAAATAAAGTGGTCATTGCATGGATAATAGTCACACAAAATACATGTTTACCTCACTTTAAAAAGCATATGGTCACACTTTTTTAACACCTACGGCCCCATTTGGCATAATGTTATGTAACCAAAGCCCACTACAAGACACTCGTTGTATGACCAAATGGTTGCAATCAGCCACACAGAGAAAAAAATAAAGTGGCCATCGCATGGACAATAGTCACACAAAAAAAAGTTTACCACGCTTAAAAGAGCATATAGTCACACTTTTTAACACCTATGACCACATTTGGCATAATTTATGTGACCAAAGCCCACAACGAGACACTCGTTGTGTGACCGAATGGTTGCAATTAGCCACACACAAATAGAAATAAAGTGGCCATTACATGGACTATAGTAACACAAAATACAAGTTTACCTCACTTAAAAGAGCATATGGTCACACTTTTTAACACCTACGACCACATTTGGCATAATTTTTTGTGACCAAAGCCCACAACAACACACTCGTTGTGTGACCAAATGGTTGCAATCAGCCACACACACATAAAAATATAGTCGACATTGCATGGACATTAGTCACACCAAATACAAGTGTACCTCACTTAAAAGAGCATATGGTCAAGCTTTTTAACACCTACGGCCACATTTTTCATAATTTTATGTGACCAAAGCCCACAACAAGACACTCATTGTGTGACCAAAATGTTGAAATCAGCCACACACAAATAAAAATAAAGTGGGCATTGCATGGATAATAGTCACACAAAATACAAGTTTACCTCACGTAAAAGAGCATATGGTCACACTTTTTAACACCTACAGCCACATTTGGCATAATTTTATGTGACCAAAACCCAAAACAACACACTCGTTGTGTGACCAAATGGTTGCAATCAGCCACACACACATAAAAAAAAGTGGCCCTTACAAGGACAATAGTCACAAAAAATACAAGTTTACCTCACTTAAAAGAGCATATGTTCACACTTTTTAACACCTACGGCCACATTTGGCATAGTTTTATGTGATCAAAGCTCACAACAACACATTCGTTGTGTGACCAAATGGTTGCAATCAGCCACAAACCCAAAAAAAATTAAGTCCCCATTACATGGACAATAGACACACAAATTACAAGTTTACCTCACTTAAAAGAGCATATGGTCACACTTTTTAACAACTACGACCACATTTGGCATAATTTTATGTGACCAAAGCCCGCAACAAGACACTCGTTGTGTGACCAAATGGTTGCAATTAGCCACACACAAATAGAAAAAAAGTGGCCATTGCATGGACAATAGTCACACAAAATACAAGTTTACCTCACTTAAAAGAGTGTATGGTCACACTTTTTAACAGCTACGACCACATTTGGCATAATTTTATGTGACCAAAGCCCACAACAACACACTCGTTGTGTGACCAAATGGTTGCAATCAGCCACACACACATAAAAATATAGTCGTCATTGCATGGACAATAGTCACACGAAATACAAGTGTACCTCACTTAAAAGAGCATATGGTCACGCTTTTTAACACCTACGACCACATTTGGCATAAATTTATGAGACCAAAGACCACAACAAGACACTCGTTGTGTGACCAAATTGTTGCAATCAGCCACACACAAATAAAAATAAAGTGGGCATAGAATGGATAATAGTCACACAAAATACAAGTTTACCTCACGTAAAAGAGCATATGGTCACACTTTTTAACACCTACGGTCACATTTGGCATAACTTTATGTGACCAAAACCTAAAACAACACACTCGTTGTGTGACCAAATGGTTGCAATCAGCCACACACACATAAAAAAAAGTGGCCCTTACAAGGACAATAGTCTCACAAAATACAAGTTTATCTCACTTAAAAGAGTATATGTTCACACTTTTTAACACCTACCGCCACATTTGGCATAGTTTATGTGACCAAAGCCCATAACGAGACACTCGTTGTGTGACCAAATGGTTGCAATCAGCCACACACAAATAAAAATAAAGTGGGCATTGCATGGATAATAGTCACACAAAATACAAGTTTACCTCACGTAAAAGAGCATATGGTCACACTTTTTAACACCTACAGCCACATTTGGCATAATTTTATGTGACCAAAACCCAAAACAACACACTCGTTGTGTGACCAAATGCTTGCAATCAGCCACACACACATAAAAAAAAGTGGCCCTTACAAGGACAATAGTCACAAAAAATACAAGTTTACCTTACTTAAAAGAGCATATGTTCACACTTTTTAACACCTACGGCCACATTTGGCATAGTTTTATGTGATCAAAGCTCACAACAACACATTCGTTGTGTGACCAAATGGTTGCAATCAGCCACAAACCCAAAAAAAGTTAAGCCCCCATTACATGGACAATAGACACCCAAATTACAAGTTTACCTCACTTAAAAGAGCATATGGTCACACTTTTTAACAACTACGACCACATTTGGCATAATTTTATGTGACCAAAGCCCGCAACAAGACACACGTTGTGTGACCAAATGGTTGCAATTAGCCACACACAATTAGAAAAAAAGTGGCCATTGCATGGACAATAGTCACACAAAATACAAGTTTACCTCACTTAAAAGAGCGTATGGTCACACTTTTTAACAAATGGTTGCAATCAGCCACACACACATAAAAAAAAGTGGCCCTTACAAGGACAATAGTCACAAAAAATACAAGTTTACCTCACTTAAAAGAGCATATGTTCACACTTTTTAACACCTACGGCCACATTTGGCATAGTTTTATGTGATCAAAGCTCATAACAACACATTCGTTGTGTGACCAAATGGTTGCAATCAGCCACAAACCCAAAAAAAATTAAGTCCCCATTACATGGACAATAGACACACAAATTACAAGTTTACCTCACTTAAAAGAGCATATGGTCACACTTTTTTAACAACTACGACCACATTTGGCATAATTTTATGTGACCAAAGCCCGCAACAAGACACTCGTTGTGTGACCAAATGGTTGCAATTAGCCACACACAAATAGAAAAAAAGGGGCCATTGCATGGACAATAGTCACACAAAATACAAGTTTACCTCACTTAAAAGAGCGTATGGTCACACTTTTTAACAGCTACGGCCACATTTGGCATAAATTTATGTGACCAAAGCCCACAACAACACACTCGTTGTGTGACCAAATGGTTGCAATCAGCCACACACACATAAAAATATAGTCGTCATTGCATGGACAATAGTCACACGAAATACAAGTGTACCTCACTTAAAAGAGCATATGGTCACGCTTTTTAACACCTACGACCACATTTGGCATAATTTATGTGACCAAAGCCCACAACGAGACACTCGTTGTGTGACCAAATAGTTGCAATTAGCCACACACAAATAGAAATAAAGTGGCCATTGCATGGACTATAGTAACAAAAAATACAAGTTTACCTCACTTAAAAGAGCATATGGTCACACTTTTTAACACCTACGGCCACATTTAGCATAACTTTTTGTGACCAAAGCCCACAACAACACACTCGTTGTGTGACCAAATGGTTGCAATCAGCCACACACACATAAAAATATAGTCGCCATTGCATGGACAATAGTCACACCAAATACAAGTGTACCTCACTTAAAAGAGCATAAGGTCAAGGTTTGTAACACCTACGGCCACAATATTCATAATTTTATGTGACCAAAGCCCACAACAAGACACTCATCGTGTGACCAAAATGTTGAAATCAGCCACACACAAATAAAAATAAAGTGGGCATTGCATGGATAATAGTCACACAAAATATAAATTTACCTCACGTAAAAGAGCATATGGTCACACTTTTTAACACCTACAGCCACATTTGGCATAATTTTATGTGACCAAAACCCAAAACAACACACTCGTTGTGTGAGAAATGGTTGCAATCAGCCACACACACATAAAAAAAAGTGGCCCTTACAAGGACAATAGTCACAAAAAATACAAGTTTACCTCATTTAAAAGAGCATATGTTCACACTTTTTAACACCTACGGCCACATTTGGCATAGTTTTATGTGATCAAAGCTCACAACAACACATTCGTTGTGTGACCAAATGGTTGCAATCAGCCACAAACCCAAAAAAATAAAGTCCCCATTGCATGGACAATAGACACACAAATTACAAGTTTACCTCACTTAAAAGAGCATATGGTCACACTTTTTAACACCTACGACCACATTTCGCATAATTTTATGTGACCAAAGCCCGCAACAAGACACTCGTTGTGTGACCAAATGGTTGCAATTAGCCACACACAAATAGAAATAAAGTGCCCATTGCATGGACAATAGTCACACAAAATACAAGTTTACCTCACTTAAAAGAGCGTATGGTCACACTTTTTAACAGCTACGGCCACATTTGGCATAATTTTATTTGACCAAATCCCACAACAACACACTCGTTGTGTGACCAAATGGTTGCAATCAGCCACACACACATAAAAATATAGTCGTTATTGCATGGACAATAGTCACACGAAATACAAGTGTACCTCACTTAAAAGAGCATATGGTCACGCTTTTGAACACCTACGGCCACATTTGGCATAAATTTATGAGACCAAAGACCACAACAAGACACTCGTTGTGTGACCAAATTGTTGCAATCAGCCACACACAAATAAAAATAAAGTGGGCATAGAATGGATAATAGTCACACAAAATACAAGTTTACCTCACGTAAAAGAGCATATGGTCACACTTTTTAACACCTACGGCCACATTTGGCATAACTTTATGTGACCAAAACCGAAAACAACACACTCGTTGTGTGACCAAATGGTTGCAATCAGCCACACACACATAAAAAAAAGTGACCCTTACAAGGACAATAGTCTCACAAAATACAAGTTTAACTCACTTAAAAGAGTATATGTTCATTCTTTTTAACACCTACCGCCACATTTGGCATAGTTTTATGTGCTCAAAGCCCACAACAACACACTCGTTGTGTGATCAAATGGTTGCAATCAGCCACAAACCCATAAAAATAAAGTCGCCATTGCATGGACAATAGTTCACACAAAATACAAGTTTACCTCACTTAAAAGAGTGTATGTTTTCACATTTAAACACCTACCGCCACATTTGGCATAGTTTTATGTTCTCAAAGCCCACAACAACACACTCGTTGTGTGATCAAATGGTTGCAATCAGCCACAAACCCATAAAAATAAAGTCGCCATTGCATGGACAATAGTTCACACAAAATACAAGTTTACCTCACTTAAAAGAGTATATGTTTTCACATTTAAACACCTACCGCCACATTTGGCATAGTTTTATGTTCTCAAAGCCCACAACAACACACTCGTTGTGTGACCAAATGGTTGCAATCAGCCACAAACCCATAAAAATAAAGTCGCCATTGCATGGACAATAGTTCACACAAAATACAAGTTTACCTCACTTAAAAGAGTATATGGTCACACTCTTTAACACCTACGGCCACATTTGGCGTAATTTTATGTAACCAAATCCCACAACAAGACACTCATTGTCTGAACAAATGGTTGCAATCAGCCACACACAAATAAAAATAAAGTGGCCATTGCATGGACAATAGTCACACAAAATACAAGTTTACCTCACTTAAAAGAGCCTATGGTCACAGTTTTTAACACCTACGGCCATATTTGGCATAATTTTATGTGACCAAAGCCCACTACAAGACACTCGTTGTATGACCAAATGGTTGCAATCAGCTACACACACAGATAAAAATAAAGTGGCCATCGCATGGACAATAGTCACACAAAAAAAAGTTTACCTCACTTAAAAGAGCATATAGTCACACTTTTTAACACCTACGTCCGCATTTAGAATAATTTATGTGACCAAAGCCCACAAAAAGACACTCGCTGTGTGACCAAATGGTTGCAATTAGCCACACACAAATAAAAATAAAGTGGCCATTGCATGGACAATAGTCACACAAAATACAAGTTTACCTCTCTTAAAAGAGCATATGTTCACACTTTTTAACACCTACGACCACATTTGGCATAATTTTATGTGACCAAAGCCCGCAACAAGACACTCGTTGTGTGATCAAATGGTTGCAATCTGCCACACACAAATAAAAATAAAGTGGTCATTGCATGGATAATAGTCACACAAAATACAAGTTTACCTCACTTAAAAGGGCATATGGTCACACTTCTTTAACACCTACGACCCCATTTGGCATAATGTTATGTGACCAAAGCCCACTACAAGACACTCGGTGTATGACCAAATGGTTGCAATCAGCCACACAAAGATAAAAATAAAGTGGCCATCGCATGAACAATAGTCACACAAAAAAAAGTTTACCACACTTAAAAGAGCATATAGTCACACTTTTTAACACCTACGACCACATTTGGCATAATTTATGTGACCAAAGCCCACAACGAGACACTCGTTGTGTGACCAAATGGTTGCAATTAGTCACACACAAATAGAAATAAAGTGGCCATTGCATGGACTATAGTAACACAAAATACAAGTTTACAGCCCTTAAAAGAGCATATGGTCAAAGTTTTTAACACCTACGGCCACATTTGGTATAATGTTTTGTGACCAAAGCCCACAACAACACACTCGTTGTGTGACCAAATGGTTGCAATCAGCCACACACACATAAAAATATAGTCACCATTGCATGGACAATAGCCACACCAAATACAAGTGTACCTCACTTAAAAGAGCATATGGTCACGCTTTTTAACACCTACGACCACATTTTTCATAATTTTATGTGACCAAAGCCCACAACAAGACACTCATTGTGTGACCAAATGGATGCAATCAGCCACACACAAATAAAAATAAAGTGGGCATTGCATGGATAATAGTCACACAAAATACAAGTTTACCTCACGTAAGAGAGCATGTGGTCACACTTTTTAACACCTACGGCCACATTTGACATAATTTTATGTAACCAAATCCCACAACAAGACACTCATTGTCTGAACAAATGGTTGCAATCAGCCACACACAAATAAAAATAAAATGGCCATTGCATGGACAATAGTCACACAAAATACAAGTTTACCTCACTTAAAAGAGCCTATGGTCACAGTTTTTAACACCTATTGCCATATTTGGCATAATTTTATGTGACAAAAGCCCACTACAAGACACTCGTTGTATGACTAAATGGTTGCAATCAGCTACACACACAGATAAAAATAAAGTGGCCATCGCATGGACAATAGTCACACAAAAAAAGGTTTACCACACTTAAAAGAGCATATAGTCACACTTTTTAACACCTACGGCCACATTTGGCATAGTTTTATGTGATCAAAGCTCACAACAACACATTCGTTGTGTGACCAAATGGTTGCAATCAGCCACAAACCCAAAAAAAATTAAGCCCCCATTACATGGACAATAGACACACAAATTACAAGTTTACCTCACTTAAAAGAGCATATGGTCACACTTTTTAACAACTACGACCACATTTGGCATAATTTTATGTGACCAAAGCCCGCAACAAGACACTCGTTGTGTGACCAAATGGTTGCAATTAGCCACACACAAATAGAAAAAAAGTGGCCATTGCATGGACAATAGTCACACCAAAATACAAGTTTACCTCACTTAAAAGAAGGCGTATGGTCACACTTTTTAAACAACTACGGCCCACATTGGCATAAAATTTTATGTGCCAAGCCCACAACAACACACTCGTTGTGTGACCAAATGGTTGCAATCAGCCACACACACATAAAAATATAGTCGCCAATGCATGGACAATAGTCACACGAAATACAAGTGTACCTCACTTAAAAGAGCATATGGTCACGCTTTTTAACACCTACGGCCACATTTGGCATAAATTTATGTGACCAAAGACCACAACAAGACACTCGTTGTGTGACCAAATTGTTGCAATCAGCCACACACAAATAAAAATAAAGTGGGCATAGAATGGATAATAGTCACACAAAATACAAGTTTACCTCACGTAAAAGAGCATATGGTCACACTTTTTAACACCTACGACCACATTTGGCATAACTTTATGTGACCAAAACCTAAAACAACACACTCGTTGTGTGACCAAACGGTTGCAATCAGCCACACACACATAAAAACAAGTGGCCCTTACAAGCACAATAGTATCACAAAATACAAGTTTAACTCACTTAAAAGAGTATATGTTCACACTTTTTAACACCTACCGCCACATTTGGCATAGTTTATGTGACCAAAGCCCACAACGAGACACTCGTTGTGTGACCAAATGGTCGCAATTAGCCACACACAAATAGAAATAAAGTGGCCATTGCATGGACTATAGTAACACAAAATACAAGTTTACCTCACTTAAAAGAGCATATGGTCACACTTTTTAACACCTACGGCCATATTTGGCATAATTTTATGTGACCAAAGCCCACAACAAGACACTCGTTGTGTGACCAAATGGTTGCAATTAGCCACACACAAATAGAAAAAAAGTGGCCATTGCATGGACAATAGTCACACAAAATACAAGTTTACCTCACTTAAAAGAGCGTATGGTCACACTTTTTAACAGCTACGGCCACATTTGGCATAAATTTATGTGACCAAAGCCCACAACAACACACTCGTTGTGTGACCAAATGGTTGCAATCAGCCACACACACATAAAAATATAGTCGTCATTGCATGGACAATAGTCACACGAAATACAAGTGTACCTCACTTAAAAGAGCATATGGTCACGCTTTTTAACACCTACGGCCACATTTGGCATAAATTTATGAGACCAAAGACCACAACAAGACACTCGTTGTGTGACCAAATTGTTGCAATCAGCCACACACAAATAAAAATAAAGTGGGCATAGAATGGATAATAGTCACACAAAATACAAGTTTACCTCACGTAAAAGAGCATATGGTCACACTTTTTAACACCTACGACCACATTTGGCATAACTTTATGTGACCAAAACCTAAAACAACACACCCGTTGTGTGACCAAATGGTTGCAATCAGCCACACACACATAAAAACAAGTGGCCCTTACAAGGACAATAGTATCACAAAATACAAGTTTAACTCACTTAAAAGAGTATATGTTCACACTTTTTAACACCTACCGCCACATTTGGCATAGTTTATGTGACCAAAGCCCACAACGAGACACTCGTTGTGTGACCAAATGGTTGCAATTAGCCACACACAAATAGAAATAAAGTGGCCATTGCATGGACTATAGTAACACAAAATACAAGTTTACCTCACTTAAAAGAGCATATGGTCACACTTTTTAACACCTACGGCCATATTTGGCATAATTTTATGTGACCAAAGCCCACAACAAGACACTCGTTGTGTGATCACATGGTTGCAATCAGCGACACAGAAATAAAAATAAAGTGGTCATTGCATGGATAATAGTCACACAAAATACATGTTTACCTCACTTAAAAGAGCATATGGTCACACTTTTTTAACACCTACGGCCCCATTTGGCATAATGTTATGTAACCAAAGCCCACTACAAGACACTCATTGTATGACCAAATGGTTGCAATCAGCCACACAGAGATAAAAATAAAGTGGCCATCGAATGGACAACAGTGACCAAATGGTTGCAATCAGCCACACACACATAAAAAAAAGTGGCCCTTACAAGGACAATAGTCACAAAAAATACAAGTTTACCTCACTTAAAAGAGCATATGTTCACACTTTTTAACACCTACGGCCACATTTGGCATAGTTTTATGTGATCAAAGCTCACAACAACACATTCGTTGTGTGACCAAATGGTTGCAATCAGCCTCAAACCCAAAAAAAATTAAGTCCCCATTACATGGACAATAGACACACAAATTACAAGTTTACCTCACTTAAAAGAGCATATGGTCACACTTTTTTAACAACTACGACCACATTTGGCATAATTTTATGTGACCAAAGCCCGCAACAAGACACTCGTTGTGTGACCAAATGGTTGCAATTAGCCACACACCAATAGAAAAAAAGTGGCCATTGCATGGACAATAGTCACACAAAATACAAGTTTACCTCACTTAAAAGAGCGTATGGTCACACTTTTTAACAGCTACGGCCACATTTGGCATAAATTTATGTGACCAAAGCCCACAACAACACACTCGTTGTGTGACCAAATGGTTCCAATCAG
>JAANYP010007115.1:0-27029 GCA_020465985.1 Centrapalus pauciflorus
GTGTTAAATGCCTCTGCACAGTCTTTATCAAAATTGAACGGTGCGTCTTTTAGGAGAAGGTTACATAGGGTTTGGATATGGCACTAAAATCTTTTATGAATCTCCTATAGAAACCTGCATGTCCTAGAAAAGAACGAATCCCCTTGATATTAGTTGGTGGTGGTAGCGAGGAAATTATTTGTATCTTAGCTCGATCAACCTCCATTCCTCTTTCAGAGACTATGTGTCCTAAGACTACTCCCTCTTTAACCATAAAGTGACTTTTCTCCCAGCTTAGTACTAAATTAGTTTCAGTACAACGCCTAAGAACTTTTTCTAAATGAGAGAGGCACCCTTCGAATGACTTATCAAATATCGAAAAGTCGTCCATGAAGATTTCAAGAGAACCTCCGACCATGTCTGAAAATATAGCCATCATACATCGCTGAAATGTGGCTGGAGCGTTACATAATCCAAATGGCATTCTTCGGTAGGCGAATGTGCCATACGGACACGTAAATGTCGTTTTATCTTGGTCCTCTGGGTGTATTGGGATTTGGTTATACCCCGAATAGCCATCTAGGAAACAATAGAATTTTTGCCCTGCTAGCTTCTCTACTATTTGGTCGATGAATAGCAGAGGAAAATGATCTTTTGAGGTTGCGGCGTTTAGTTTTCTGTAGTCGATACATACTCTCCACCCCGTCACAGGGCGAGTTGCAATCTTTTCTCCTTCAGGAGTATCGACGACAGTGATTCCAGATTTTTTTGGAACCGTTTGTGTGGGACTAACCCATTGGCTATCTGATATCGGATAGATAATTCCAGCATCTAGCCATTTCAACACTTCTTTCTTCACTACCTCTCTAAGGTTAGGGTTTAGCCTTCTCTGAGCATCTCTGCTTGGCTTGGCTGTTGGATCAATTATAATCCTATGCATACACAGCGTCGGACTAATTCCTTTAAGATCTGCTATGGTCCAGCCTACCGCTTCCTTATATCTCGATAACACTTCTAACAAGGCCTTTTCTTGTGCAGCAGTAAGGTCTGTTGCGATGATTACAGGCAGTGTATTCTCAGGACCAAGAAAAGCATATTTGAGATGAGATGGAAGTGGTTTCAACTCTAGCTTGGGTGGTTGCTCTAAAGACGGTTTTGCTGATGGTGGAAGGTCAGTCGGAAGTTTTTCGATCTTATGTGTCCATGGTGGTTGATTAGAATCTACTGACTGAACACTTTCAAGTTCAAACTCCTTAGCTTCAGGCATATTATCTAACTTATGCTCATTGTAGTACAGAAACAGCTCCACTGGATCTTTACATGTTATTGTTGATAATTGTTGTTGTGTTAAATCATCAACTAGATCGATCATATAGCACTCTGAATCCAATGGCGCATTGGGTACATTGTTAAAGACATTAAGTCGGAGTTTACGGTTTCCGAATGCTATGTCTAATGCACATGTCCTGCAATTGATTTGAGCGTTGATTGTGGCTAAGAAGGGACGTCCTAATATGATTGCCGGTTGGCTTTCTTTGTAAGCACTATCTGAATCCAACACTAAGAAATCTACTGGATAATAGAAATCTTCGACCTTAACGATTACATCAGATAACATTCCTCGTGGTACTTTGGTAGACCTATCTGCTAATTGTAGGATGACATCTGTTGTCTGTAGGGTTCCTAGATCATGTTGGTCAAATAAATTACCAGGTAGAATATTAACACTCGCCCCTAAGTCTAGAAGTGCTTTTTTAATTTGAATATCGCCGATAGTTACCGGGATCAAGGGTGATCCTGGATCTTTTAGTTTTGGCGGCAGTGAGCTCGTGATAACTGCACTGACTTGTTCAGTGAGGTTGATTTGCTTCGGAAGAGTTATTTTAAATTTTCGCTTCTGAGTACAAAGGTCTTTTAGGAATTTAGCGTAAGAAGGAACCTGTTGTATAGCTTTGATTAAGGGAATGTTAATTTTAACTTGATTAAAAATATCCCATAACTCTTCGTTTTTAGGTCCTTTCTTACCATAAGGGAATGAAGCTGGATTTTCTAAGGCCGTTGGGTAGGGAACAGTTTCAGTATTGGAACTCTCTTCCCCAACTTTAATCTCTACTGGTTTCTTGGCTTCTACTTCCTTAAAAGTTACTTTCTTAACTTTTGTTTCAACCTTTGACTCCGATTTGGGTGGCTCTTCTTCATAAACATTTTCTACCTCGTCGTCAGTCTCACTCTCCTTAGGCATTTCTATTTTGTTATCTACTTCCTTTCCACTCCTAAGGGTAGTGACTTTGTTAACTTCGTTCACTTCATTAACTTCATATTTCTTCTCTTTTCCATGGTGGTGCGATGGGTTAACTGTGGTGTTGCTTGGAAGCTTCCCTTCTTCTCGTTTAGTTAAGGATTCTGCAATTTGTCCCATCTGCCTTCCAAGCATCTCCATAGTTTTCGCTTGAACCATGGTTTGCTGCTTCATGAATTCCATAAACTCGGAAAACTCTTTCGAATTCCCCGACACTTGTCGCGAATCATTTTCTTCTTTAGGGTCTTGGCGTTTATAGTACCGATCATCCTTCGTAGCTGAGGTCGATCCATATTGGAAATCTCGGTTTTGTTGACGAGGTTGCTCATATCTTGGCTTCGGGGGAGCATCATTGTCTTGATTATCCCTCCAACTAAAGTTCGGGTGTTTTCTCCATCCCGGATTGTAAGTTTCCGAGTATGGATTCTCCCGTTCTCTTCGTTGCCGAAATCCAAAAGCTTCGTTCACATACTCTTCGTGCGTGAAGGTATGTGGGCAATTCTCGGTTGGATGAGAAGGGTCTCCACAAGTGACACAGCAAACCTGTGCCGCTGTAACCTTTCCCATTCCTTTCATCAACAAGTCCATCTTTTTGCTTAGTTCGGATATGTCAGATTTAACTTCTTTCTTCCATGCGTTGTCTATGCCCATAACTTGGACACCAACACTATTATCCGAACCCGCTTGAACTTTTAAACCTTTGCTTAATTGGGTTAATAATTCCCAAGCTTCATCATCTTCCTTGGCTAAAAAGGTTCCGCCTGAAGCAGCGGTGATCATATTCCTACTTTCTTGACTAACCCCATCGAAAAAGGTTTTAATTAGCATCCATTTAGGAATTTCATGGTGAGGGCATGTTCGTAGTAATTCATTCAACCTATTAAAAGCTTCGTGAAATTGTTCTCCAATTTTATGTTTAAATCCAGTGATTTCTTTACGTTTTTCTTTAGTTTTACTAATTGGGTAATATTCAGTTAGAAATTCTTTTTTCATCTCATCCCAGTTAGTTATACTATCAGTGGGAAGTGACACGAACCAATTTTTCGCTCGTTCCTTCAAAGAGAAAGGAAAGAGTCTGAGTTTTAGAGCATCTACGGTCATTCCCCTAACGTGATTGGCCTTACATATGGCAGTGAATTCAGCTAAGTGATCATACGGTTCTTCGCTTGGTGCTCCGCGAAAAACGGGTAATATGCTAAATAGCTGTGGCCTAATTTCGGGTTCATTCTCATTAATTGGGTAGAGAATGGGTGATGGATCAGGGATATCACCCGGCCTATAATGGGATTCTACGGTTCTACGGTCTCCCATCGGTCTTTGGTTTTGTTGGACGTCGACAAGAACGTTTTCGGTGTTCTCGTCTTCCGAATTAATTATTTCTTCCTCCACGTTTACTTTAGGAGCAGTATTTTTAGTTTCGTTTGTTTGAGTTGTGGCTCGCCTATTAGATCTAGCGGTTTTTTCGATTTCTGGATCAAACTTCAAGGGTGAAATTCTACCAGAATATCGTGTGTGCATAAACTTAAGAGGACTAGATGAAGAATTCGAATTAGTTACTTTCTTTTTGGTGAGAATCGATGCTTGCGCCACGATTCCCTTTTTCTTAATAAACTAAAACAATAATTAAAACTTAAAACTAATTAAAAACTAATTAAATAGAATATAGCAACATAAGGAAACTTTAACTAATTTAAGAAAGCAAATAAAAGCAAATAAGCAATTAATTGAAATTAACTAAATTAACTAAATTACCTAAATTACTCTAAAGAAAATAAGGCAACTAAATTAAGCTAATTACTAAAATACGTGATTTAAGCGCAACCGCTCCCCGGCAACGGCGCCAAAATTTGATGCGAGTGTCGTTAACCCGTCAAAAATACCACTAAATACCTTAGAAGCTAGGGTAAGTAGGGATCGTATCCACAGAGAGCGAGAGGTTAATTGCACGTATTTAAGCGATTAGCATTGCAAAGTAAGTAACTTAGAAAGATTGAGTGGTTTGTAAAAAGGTGATTGCTTGATTTATAAAACTAATTACTTGCGAATTTTGTGAAAAGAAAACTTAAGAAGATTGTTTGATTGAATAAAGTACGAAGATAACCATTCCCGGATTCCACACCTCGCTTTGTGTTTAATTTATAAAAACGATTTGAAGATTACATAGACATAATCTTCGTTAGAATTATTATTAAAACCATTACGTGATCTTGGGCATAGCGCGTGACACGTTTGATTACTCGTCTTAATTAAATAATTAACTCGGCACGAATAATAAAATGTCTACGAACTATCTTGCGAAACGCAACAACAAAATAATAATCATTCGTTTACAATCACAATATAAATAATAAAAACCATGCAAACTTAAAGTAATCGTTCATAAAGTAAAACTTAGCGATGTGCTTCCTCCGAGAATGATTATGGTGAGCTTAGCCGGACATAGTTGATGCAACGTTCAAGAGTTGTTGATCCATCACCGTAGCTCGACTCGTGTGTTCTTCGTACGTGTTTTCGCTCAAACAGGGTTCTTTTCCTTAGCCTTCTCCTCCAAAAAACGATGTTGAACTCTGAAATATGACTTGGTATTTATAGGAAAAACTGGAAAAACCCTAAAAACGGCCGTCTATTATTTTAATGGGCTGGGCGCAGCCGTAGGCGCAGGCCTGCGCCCCCCCCTGCGCCCCTCTGTAAAATCCGTATTTTTGTGAATTAATTTCTTCTGTCGAGCACTCGGTCTGGGCGCAGGGCTGCGCCCCTCTCTGCGCCTGGCTCTGAAATTTCGTCCTTTTTTCGCAATTTTAAACCGGATTTTGTTTACCTGCACAAGCACAGAATTTATTCAATAGCGGCACATTCTATAACACTTTTATATTAAAAACAACTCTTTTACGCTTAATAAACATGGTAAATTATCACCCGATCAATGGGGCACATTACTTTCTAACCATTGTAGATGACAATACTCGAACCACTTGGACATATTTGGTTCACACTAAAGATCAGATTGCTCCTATTCTGTCCACCTTTGTTTCTTTTATAGAAAATCATTATCAAGCTAAACCAAAATTTATACGGTCTGATAATGGCACTGAAATAGTTAATAAAGAAGTCCAATTCCTTTTACAAGCCAAGGGAATTATTCATCAGAAGTCAATGGTCTACACACCTCAGCAAAATGGAATTGTTGAAAGAAAACACATACATCTTTTGGATACTGCTAGAGCCATGAAGATCCATGCAAATCTACCTGATTATTTTTGGGGAGATTGTGTTTTGACTGCAACACACTTAATCAATAAAATGCCTATGGAGATTCTATCATGGAAATCCCCTTTTGAGGTTCTTCATGGAAAGCCACCTAGCTATGATAACCTGAGAGTGTTTGGATGTTTGTGTTATGCTGCTGTAACAAAACCTCATAAAGATAAATTTTTCTAGGGTATCCAACAGGGCAGAAAGGATATAAGCTTTATGATATTCAGAAGAGGGAAATTTTTCTGAGCCGAGATGTCATTTTTAAGGAAACAATATTTCCTTTCTCTCAAACTCAGCAGCCTGTTCCTTCCACTACCTTATTTCCTATTGCTGAGAATACTCTTGCATCAGAAGACGATGACTGTTTGACTGAGCATGTTTCTCATAATCCAAATGTTCCTGCAACAGAAGATAATACTTCTTCTGCTCCTCTTAATGCATCTGATTCTCCATCTCCTATTAATCCTCCTGTTCGAAGATCTTCTCGTTCTGTTGTTCCACCAGTTTGGCTGAAAGACTTCATCACAACAACTCATAATGCATCTGCAGTTTCTAGTGAAAAGGCTACTACTTATCCTTTGTTTAAGGATACTGATTTCCAGAATTATCCACCAGATTATGTTGCTTTTTTGGCTAATATTTTCACTACTGCAGAACCTACAAGCTACAAACAAGCATCTCAAAATTCTCAATGGGTGGAGGCCATGAATAAAGAACTTGCAGCCCTGGAACACAATGATACATGGGAACTCACTGTTTTACCCAAGGGACACACTTCAGTGTCTTCTAAATGGGTTTACAAAACTAAATATAATGCAGATGGATCTGTAGAAAGACTTAAGGCCAGACTGGTTGTTAGGGGTTTTGATCAAAAGGAAGGTGTAGACTACAAACATACATTTTCTCCAGTAGCTAAAGCTGCCACTGTGAGAACTATGATTGCAATTGCCACAGCAAAGGATTGGCCCCTTCATCAATTGGACGTAAATAATGCGTTTCTACATGGCTATATTGAGGAGGACATATACATGAAACCACCTGAAGGATATTTCAAGGCCAAAGAAGGACAAGTGTGTAAGTTGAAAAGGTCCTTATACGGTTTGAAGCAGGCATCTAGGCAGTGGAATCAAGAATTATCAAATTTTCTTATATTCCTTGGTTTCAAGCAATCAAAGCATGATTATTCCCTGTTTGTGAAATATGAAGGCCAGAATTTTACAGCTGCATTGGTGTATGTTGATGATGTTTTGCTCACTGGGAATTGTAATGCTGAAATCTGTGCTACTAAAGCTGCCTTAGATAACAAGTTTACCATCAAGGATTTAGGCTTGGCAAAATATTTCCTAGGAATTGAATTATGCAGAACAGAATCTGGTACTTATTTGAACCAACGGAAATACATACTTGATCTTCTTACTGATGTTGGTTTGACAGCTGCTAAGCCTACTCCATTTCCTCTTCCTCAGTATTTGAAGTTATCACTTGATAAAGGTTCAAGCATGGCAGATCCTGAGTCCTACAGAAGATTAGTGGGAAGACTGCTTTATCTCACCATGACTAGGCCAGATATATCATATGCAGTGCAGCATTTAAGCCAGTTTGTTTCTGCTCCTAAAGAACCACATATGCAAGCTGCTCTGCATCTTTTGAGATACTTAAAGGGTACTATCTCTAAGGGTTTATTCTATCCAGTGCAACCTCAGTTAAAGGTGGTGACTGGGTTTTCTGATGCAGATTGGGCCTCATGTTTGATGACAAGAAGATCTTTAACTGGTTTTTGTATTTTTCTGGGACATTCTCTTGTCTCTTGGAAAACTAAGAAACAAGCTACTGTCTCACGATCTTCAACTGAAGCAGAATACAGAAGTATGGCAGCTACTACAAGTGAACTCATTTGGCTTACTTATCTGCTTCAGGATTTACACATCCCAGTCAAGGTTCCAATTACTCTTTTTTGTGATAACAAAGCTGCTCAACAAATAGCAGCCAATCCTTGTTATCATGAACGAACGAAGCATCTTGACATAGATTGTCATTTTACACGAGACAAAGTTCAAGAGGGATTTCTTCAAACTGCCTACATTCCTAGCAATCTTCAATTGGTTGATATTATGACGAAGGCTTTAGGTGCTACTCAGCATTCCTTTTTGACAGACAAGTTGGGTCTGAAAGACGTTCCAACTTGAGGGGAGGATGTGAAGTATATGAAAATAGTATATCCTGAAGGACTCAGAATGTAAATATAACTTAATGTTTGTTAGCTTGGTTAGTTAAGTTGTTTCAAACAGATTAGTTAGAGTTGTTAGTTTTTGCTTATAAATACTTCTTTCCCCTTTGTAATTGTAACTACTTTTCAGTGAATGAAGTTTGATCACACTTGATCTCTTCCTAAATTCTCCGCTTTTCTTAGTGTCGAACCTACAACTTAATTTTCTAATTTGTTGACTTTTACATTTGTATATCAAAACATTTCAACAAAGCCTATGGATTTGCATTACTGGTCACACAAAATTTCATTCAGGCATTTTCCCAAACACTTGGCAGACATATTAACATATTCTATTTGAAATAGTATCATTATATCATGTTGATTTCGTAAACACATAACATAACCAAGTCACGCAAATGATTTCAATAAAAAAAAGCTAACAACTACATACGAATTTTAGAGAGGCAACAGAGCTAAAGCAAAAAAAAAAAAAAAAAGTAGTTTCCTGGAAATTGATGAGAATTCTGAGATCGTGTTAAAGACCAATCTTTGTTCAACATGTAGAATGAAGAAGAACTGAATTGGAAAAAATGTTGCAGAGTCTAGTTAGTAATTTAAATGGACGAATAACAAACATTTTGTCTCTTACCATCGGATTGACAACTAATTGTATGGATCTGATAAAATAGAAGCTTACTTGGAAAATTTCCTCGGCCGACGATTGAATTATGAATCTGAATACAATATGAGATTAGTGCCTGGATTCCAACCCCTGGAATATTGCCTCATTCCAACCCAAATGAAGTTTCTCTTTAATTTACTTCTGTTTCTAATTCGTTAAGGCACAAATAATCAAATCAAAGAAATTGACAATCAGAAGTTTTATTAGAAGTGGGAATTGTCAAGTGCACTATGAAGATCGACAGCAAATATAGTTTACATATATGATAAATCGAAGCTTGAAAATTATTGATGCTTTGGCGAACTACCCAATTGAAGAATAGGATTTGAACCCTACGATTGTGAATCGCAAAAGGTGTGTGTTGTAGTAGAAGAATTAGATAGGAAAGACGAACGCAGGAAAGAAACAAATATCATTGTGGAACCGAGTAAACTAAAGCGGTGAACAGAAACTGCATCAGTTTTCAGATTTTGAGTGTTGGTGAAGCAAGCGTAGATAATTGGATTTCTACTGAAATTTCAACAATACAGTTGAGAAGAAGGGAAACTGTTTTAGCCGCTTTAATATATAGTAATATATATATATATATATATATCTTTACTACTATTAAAGCATTTAGCTTGTTTGCAAGTTACAATGCATAATATACAAGTTCACAATGCACATTCTTGAATTTTAAGACATACAAGGATTCAAAGCACAATGTACAAGCTTTATTGCATAACAATTTAAACCCAGCTTTTGAAACGTTGAAAATTGTGCAAGCATTGGGAAGGTATGCAGACTCTTCCTTTTTCTTCCCACGCTTTATTTGCTAAACTAGTAAGAAGCCTTTAGCACACCCCCTAGCAGACAAAACCCTTGTCACATTTGAGACTTCAACAATAAAAAAAACCCCTGGAAAGAAGATGGTACTATACTGGATCGGAAGAAGTGAAATCGCCGGAAAAAAATGGTGAAACCATCGGCGAGCGAATTGAAGTATCAAACGATGCAAAATCGGTTTGTGGGAGAATCAAGGTGTGAGTATCATGAAGGTGGTGAAGATAAGTTCAAAAAATTCTTTACATCTTTCCAGTTCCGGATTGTACGCAAGAGGCCATGCGTTTGCTTGTAAATGGTGGTTCGTAAGCGGTGCCTCTGTCTAATTTCTTCTTGTTGACGGCGGCGGTGACGGTGAGCAGCTCAATTCTCTCTCTGCAACTATATATACCATATAACATATTCTTCCTCTTCCCCGCCATCGTACCCTTCATCAGCGTCAACTACGACACTTTAGGCGATAACGTCCCACCTCCCGCACACATTTCGTCAAAAGTCCTTTGTGCATTAGGATTTTACTTGATGAACGTTTTCTGATTTCTAAAGTCTGTAAATTCTGGAGTGGATCTTGTAAGTTACACTTTTTGTGCATTATGATTTTGTATGATGACGTTTTCTGATTTCTATAGCTGATGGTGTTTCTAAAATGCCTTTTTGTGTGAATAACCGATCCAAATTACTGATATGGATATATGCTATTAAAATTAGGTTTTTTATTAAATTAAAGGAAATGGGTAATTGTGTTTTGATTTTAGTTTTGAATTTGGTTGTGCAGGTTTTCAAGTTTGTCATTCTTCAGGGGGAACGGGATCTGGTATGGGAACCCTTTTGATCTCGAAGATCAGGGAAGAATACCTAGATCGAATGTTAACTTCTCTGATTTCCCATCACTGAAGGTATCCGATACAGTTGTTGAGCCATACAATGCCACGTTGTTGGTTCATCAACTGGTCGAAAACACTGATGAGTGTATGGTTCTTAATAATGAAGCTTTGTATGCTATTTGTTTCAGGACTCTCAAGCTCACTACTCCAAGCTGTAAGTTTGCAAAATTTGGTGATTTCATCAATTTAACAATATCAAAATTGTAGTTTGATTGATTGATTTTGTCTCAATGTTTAATCAAACAGTTGGAGATTTGAACCACTTGGAATACAACGATTGAGTCACATACCCAGAATGGAAATAAGGGGGTGGCTCTTGATCTTTTTGTTCAGATGCAAAGAGAAGGGACCAAATTTACTAATTTAGTGAATTCACAGTTTTAGGCGTTTTGTGTGCTCATACTGCCGAGTTTGCAGTGTTTGAATGTAGGCAGTTACATGCTTTTGCTCTTAAGGGATCTATGCTTGCAAATATATTTGTAGACACTGCTTTGCTTGAAGGAATAGGTATTATTAGATTTACAGAAAACTTCAAAATGGCTCAACTTGATGGAGCTTTTTGAGGCACTGATATCGAAATTGTGGAAATGTCTAGGTATGATCGAAACTTCTCCTGGAATGTCTTTATGTTAGTAGCATTTATGCTTCCTTTCTTCGTTGGTTTCTACTTTCTAGTTGCTTGCCTCTTATTAGTTTTTACAAGTGCAACATGACAATGATTTGGATCATTTTCAAATATAGGCGTAAAACAATGGGTAATGGGTCAAAGCAGAGTGTTGATGAAATAATGCAGATAATCGCTTAAGCTACAATTCCTCCAGCTGGAGCCAACAATCTGACCAGTGGTAGCCTGGACATTGATGACAACATGGATGAGGACCTCGAGAGTGATCCAAACTTGGATATTGACAGCAGTGCGGAGATAGTCTATGCGATGTGAGTTTTGTTTTGGAAATTTGAGTAAATCGTGTTGTGTTGTTTGTTCTTTTACTGGATATACTCTATAAAAAATGTTGTATCTATACTACTATATAATGCATTTAGTTAAGGTCTTAAAATTTTTATAAGTGACTTGATGTGCTTGGCTGGGATCTTGATGCAACACAAACTAAAATTTTGGTGCTCATTTTGATGTAGAATGATTTATTGCAAAAAGAAAACAATTATAAGCATCAAGTAATCTTTGAACTTTTAGCAATTTTTTCTTCACTTTATATGATATGCAACAATTTCGTATTCAGCAAGAAATAGTATATAATCCAAAATTTTAGCATGATTTGTAGGCTTTCTTTACCACTAAAAATGCAAAGTTGGACGTCTGAAAGTGTCAGGTTTACGTTAATTAGTAAGATTTATACATTGAGTTGATCTTAAAAATGTTTTTCACTATGTCGTGGTTCTCAATTTAGCTTTTCTATGTTCAATATGTGGATTTATCATGGTGATTGGTAGTCTGGCATATCCAAAGTGTATAGAAGGTTATCATGCTTATGATTACGGACCAGTTCAGGATCTTTCATTATATAACATGGCACATACACAAAGCATAGTAAAGAGACATTTGTGTTTATAATATGTTTTCTAAGGTTTATGTATGTGTCCAAATTTATGTACAAATCTTGGGTCCTTTATAATTCCAAAAGTTTGAAAACTGAATGAATAATGTTTCTCTGCGTCTGTTTAATTAATGAAATCCATACTCATATTTAGGAAGATTAACTTTTAATAGCATCTATCAATTATTGATTGCCTGCACTTTTACCAAAATTTAATTATTTAAGCACCTATGTAGATTTAAATTAATGCATCTTTTTTAGTAAAGCTGTGAATACATGACACTTTTACTATGAATAATAGGGTAGATACCTTAACAAGTTGAAGACTATTAACAACCCATCTGAAAAGCTCAATGACCAAAGAAAATAAGAATGAACCTCCAATAGAAGTGCAACCCCAAAATCATAAAATATAGCAGGAGGTTTGTGTATGAATATAGTTGTGTGAGAATGTATAAGTATATGCATTTCAATTGTATTTCACATTGACATCAATAACAACTAAAATATGTGTTATATGTGATATGTAGACCCAAAGAATTAGTTTTGGGGTGTTCATTTTGAAATTAGAAACAACATTAGCATATTACGGGTGTCTTTGCTGTCAAAACAAAAAACAACATCAACAAAAATCTCTACTACTAATAAAGCATTAATATTCTTGGTTTTAAAAATAAATTTTTATTGCACAATGTACAACCTTTTAAAGCTGATTCTTGAATTTTAAGACGTACAAACATTGTTTGCACATTGCACCATCCTTTATTGCAATTAAACTTCAAATTCAAATTTGGACGTAGCACCTACCTTTTTTTTTTCTTCCACTAATTTATATGCCTTCTGATATCCAAAGCTTCCTTTCTGCACTAGATATATGTAGTTGGGTTGTGAGATGTGACAATCATGTTCCTACACTGGATAATTATTTATTAGTGTATGAGTTTCATGTTCTTTACTTTGGCTTTTTTTTTTGTTAACAAACTCTTAAACTTAATTTTATTGGTTGCTTTGATGTAACGTACATTAGTGCAATTCTTTTATATTGACAATCCTTTATATATAAGACAACAAAACAGAATGGAAGTTGGCCAAGCCACAAGGCTATGTTCTTTCTCAATGGTGGAGTTATGTGATACCTTTTTTTGGGGCTGATGAAATTTTTTTGTGTGCAACGTACTGTGTGTTGTTTTTTTAAAGTGGTGTATGCAATCTTTTGATAGACCTGCACCAGCTTTCCATGAGCTGTTTGACTGTCTTGAAGCTTGTCTTAGTTTTAAATCTCAAATTGATTTCAATTTGTGCAATTGGGAAGAAAGAAATGAAAGTTACGTAAATCAATGAAGGGAATGAAGTTGTAGGAATTAGTTGTGCTGGAAAAGAACTTTGACTTTCAATCCAAATGTTGAATCACATAAGTGTTATTTGACCCTAATTATGCAACCATGTTTCTAATTGGTGATGACAGGTTTGCAATCTTTGAGAAACATCTCCATGAGTATACATTTGTTAAATATATAAAGTTAACTTTGTGGGTTGACTGATCATGTGTTATTCCTTCTTGATCGTGAATGTATGAATTTGTCAAATCCATGAGAAAACAAAATATTTCATTAGTCATCTTTGTAATCTTGCTTTAATCCTTGAAACTGCCATGTTTGTAACACAGTTCTTGAGAAAACAAAAGATTTTGTTTTGCATACGTTGTAGTTTCATCAAGATTGGTTACATCCTAAATTTACTCATCCTTCCATTTCCGGATTTTTGACTTGTTTTCGGTTGAATACGATTAATATTACATGCCCATGTTTTCGTGATTAATCACATCGAAATTATTTGCCGCCGCCGCTTTGCGCGGTTACACCGCTAGTGTATATATATATATATATATATATATATATATATATATATATATATATATATATATATATATATATATATATATATATATATATAATTGTTCAGCTTTTTGAAGGTTTTCGGCCTCCTTTGAAGCTGTTTTTGACCAAGCTACAAAACGATTTAGGCTTTGGTTTTCTTTGACATTAAACGAATATATACAAAGAATTTTTAAAGTCAAGAACGGCCATTTTTCGAGGTGTTTAGGTTAGTGAAAAAGCTCGTTAAAAACCCTATATTGGCCATTTTTGAGCTGTCAAACTTTCGGGTTCCCAAATAATATCTGGGGGTTCTAAATCCCATAATAAATTATGAAGAGTTCCAGATTTTTAGGTAAGACATAGATCTAACTTTTGAGACAAGAATCAACTCATTTTGTTAAGTTATGAATTAGTTATGATTTTTCAAAGTTGATGCAACATTTCTGACGAAATTCCGTATTTCATAAACTTGAAATAACTTGTGATTCTTGTTGTTTATTCAAAAACTACTTGTATAAAAGTTATAACACACATCTATATAACTTGTTTTCATAATATTTACACTTACTTGATGTGTTTATATATTTATAAACACATTTGAAGAAAACAACTTAAAAATAAAAACTAGAGATTTATAAACTTGAGTTTTTATGAAACTTGTTGTTGTTGGTGATTATATATATTATACAAGACTTATAAACATAAATGTAGGTCCCGAAAGGTTTCCCAAGTATATAGCCTTTAAGCTGTAGAGGGGGGGTGAATACAGCAATTTAAAAACTACACACTCTTTTCTCAATGTTTGTATGTATTATCAACAAAAAGTTAATTACAAACAAGCTTGAATGCGGAAAGGTTCAAGCTGAGATGACAGATACAACAGTATGTTAACTAATCTAAGACAGACTTAAACTAGTTACAATGAATACACTCACTAAGAATTACTCACTGTGTTTACAAGACTCAGAGAAAGCTTGAATAAGAACAGCTTAGACACCAAGCACTGTTTTATTCAAGCAAACTTGCATGCATGAAAGACACACTTGAATGCACGTTCACTCTTAGCTTCAGCACTCAGCTTTTTGGCTTTTTGGCTTTTCAATCCTTGGAAGTTTCCTTTTATACTCACTCAGAGGACCTAAGAGAAGCTTGTTTATTGGACGAAAGGAAAAGTGGAAAGTCTTGTTCAAAAGACAACATAAACTTTTCTGCACATTCTGAAAAGCAGACTTGTCTTCATGTGGGCAGAACTTTTCTTTTCTTTTTGTCTACTGTTGCATTAGCTTTAACTAAATAAGGAATGTCAACTTTGCGTCTTTCTTCCTTTGTTAAGGCCTATTTTGATATAAGAAAAAGGTCTGTTACCCTTTTTCAAATATCCTTTTGTCTTCATGACAGAACAGCTTGAGCAGGCTGAGCAGTTCCGTTTTCCACTTTGTGTTCGACTTTATAAACTGATCTTGTAGTAAAAAACAATACATGAGGACTTGGAAACATATTCCATAAAGTGTTTTAACCTGATCTTGTAGGCTGAGCTCCTGCTGATCCCTTAGCAGCTTCCATTAATTTCTTTTGCACTTCCAGAGAGGACATTTTAACTTTCCTTGCCTCTTGAAGTGCAAAAGACTTAGCAGCTTTGGCAGATTCTTCTTCTTTCCTTAGAGCTTCCAGGGCTTGAAGCTGTTCTTCTCTGAACTCAAAGTATTTGTGCATGGGAAGACCCATTTCTTTAGCCCTGGGTTTGTGAAATTTAATCTCTGCTGCTTTCTGCTGTTGGGGATCAACTGCTGCTTTTTCTTTTCCTTTAGCTGCTGTAGTGACAGCAGCTTCAGGACTTTCCTCCTCCTCTTCTTCTTCTTCTTCTTCTTGTAGAATCAGATGCCTCCTTCTGCTGTTTGGCTTGTCCTTAGGAATGAATTCCTCCCCCTTAGACTGAGCAGGGTTTGGTGATTCAGCCTGAGTAGGCTGAGCAGCCTGGGAAGCACCTTCCATTGTACCTGTTTCAGATGCTCCTGCTGGTTGACCAGTGGGTATTGCAGGCACTAATTTCTCCTTAGGAGAAGAAGTTTTCTCCCCCTTAGACTTAGTCTTCGAGGCAGATGACTTCTCCCCCTTTGAAGGAGATGTATCAGCACCTTCAACACCTGGTCTGCCTGAAGACACGAAGTCAGCAGGCTTGCCAGCAGTTTTGGCAGCAGGCTTGGGGCCAACAAGGCTATTCACTAAGAAGGCCAGGTTGTCCTTCACCTCTGCAAGCTGGGAAAGACAGGTTTGAAGAGAAGAGGCCTGGGTGTCAGCAAGAGAGGTCAGTTTGACACTGTTTTCCCTATCAGAAGCTGTGAACAACAGGCTTTGAAGCTGTGCAAGATGTAGTTCAAGGGAATCTTGCACATCAGCAAGGTCTGATGACACAGAACTGGATAGGGAGCCAATGACAGTGTTCAAGCTGGCCAAGGTGGCAGGAATGGTAGAATTGCAAGAAGTGAGGAGAGATGACAGCTGTTGAGATATAGCTGCCATTGAGGACACAGAGTCCTGTTGGAGTGAGAGAATAGAGGAAAGGGAAGTAGAGACACTTTGCAACTGTGCAGTGAGTGCAAGCAGCTGTGGAGAGTTGTCAGGTTGGGGAGTGGCTGGGAAGGAATCCTTGAACAGATCAAGGAATCCCTTAAGCTGTTCAGACACAGAGTCTGAAATGAGAAAAGGTAGAGAGGACATGGAAGATTCTAAAGAACTAACTTTGTTGGTTAGCAGTGTAAGCTGATCCTTCAAAGGCAGGTCTTTAGGAGATGGAGGTGTATGGGTGGACTGTTTAGATTGTGTTGAGGGAGATGAAGAGGAGGAGGCTGGTGTATCAGGATGTGATGGAGAGGGAAGAGGAACATTTGAAAGAAGCTCCATAGCTTGGGCAAAAGTAATGTGGCCCAGCTTGGAGGGGTCAAAGGGTCCTTCAGCAGTGGCAGTAGCTGCATCATCAGGAGAGGGGGTAGAGGTTGGGGGCCTTTCAGATGCTGCTTGTGTTGCAACACCTTCATTAAGGCCAGTGGGTGTTCCCTCTGCAGTGCCTTGGTGTAAAAGCACCTCATCATGGGGAGATGGGATATGCATTTCAACATCAGCAGTGGTAAATTCTGCTAATGGAATTTGCACAGAAGGGGCAGCCTCACCCAAGGGATGGTATGTTCCCTGAGGTTCATCAGCTTGAGTTGTTGGTGCCTCAGCAGCTGTTTGGTGTTGAACAGCTGTATCATAGGGAGCAGAAAATTGAGGCTGATCTGCTGGTTGATCTAAGCCAGCAGTGTGGACACCTCGTGCACACTTAGGGTGTAAAGAAGTTTGAGGTGGAGACAGTGTGGACTCAGTATGGAGTGGAGAGGGCTCCTGTCTTTCAATATTCTCAGCCTGTTGGGAGGCTGGAATAGTTGAGGTGGCTATCTCCGTTTGTACAACTGGTTCCTGTTGGGAGGAACCAGAGGGTCTAGGCTAACTCTGGGTGGACTCGGGTTGGAGTGAAGCAGGCTCCAATTGTGCTGAACCTTCTCCCAAAATAGGAGAGGCAGCAGGGGTGGCTTCTCTTACAACTGAACCCTGTTGAGAGGGAACAGAGGAGCTGGTTGTTTGGGCTGTTTTCTTTTTGGCGAGTGATTTGCATTGGTATGATTTGATGGATGAAGTGGGTGATTGTGGAGAGGTGATGGGTTCTGTTTGGACAGGGTGTGAGACTGGGTCAGGAACAGTTGGGTTAGCCTGTTCCATGGTCTCAGGTGTCACAGAGGCACCAGCCACAAAGGCTTCAGGTTCAACAGATGAACCAGGGTGAGGAGCCTGCTCCCCCTCAGCCACAGAGGCTAAGGTAGCAGACTCAGACTGAGCTGTTTTGGCCTTCTTGTGGACACACCCAGCTTCAGTGGTTGCCAGGGTCCTTTTAACAAGCTTGGACCTGGCTTTGGATTTTGCCTTGGGAGCAGCTTTGGGAGCAACCCTCACATCAGAAGGTCCTTCCACTAACCCCAGTAACCTCCTCATTGGAGTAGATAGAGGAGGCTCATTGGGTAGAATAGGTGTATGGAAAACTCTATTCCCTATGACAGGGAATGCAGCAGTCTTAAGTAAAGGCTGAGAATTATATAGATGCTCACAACAATGATACTTGAAGATGAGGCTCAGAAACCTCTGATACCGAACAACAGCTGGACGGTTTTCTTGTTGTACCAGGCCCCTCAAATTCATAAAAATCCATTTGGCTATGTCTATTGTTGTCCCGTCCACCAGCTGTAGAACAATGGGGACTTCATCACGGCTTAGTTGGTCAAATGAACCAACCTTACTTCCGAAGCACATCACCACCGAGGCAAATAGAAAACTGTAGGTCGGAGACAGATCCTTCCTAAACAATGTTGCTCCGATTTTGGGTTCTGCCACACCACAGAAGCGTAGCAGATTTCCCATTTGATCATCTTCAGGTTGAGGCTTGTCATAAGATTCAGCAGTTGGCAGATGAAGAACCTCCCTGAGAAGATCAGTCGTTATCTCAATGGTCTGAGTCCTATTGAGAATAGTGCCCTTAATGACTTTGGTGTCCGGGTTGTAGGCACAAGTGTACCAAAACTCGTACACCATCTCCTGGTACAGGACACCAGGGTTGGCAGTCATATCGTAGTTCAACGGATGAACTTTGAGAAACTCCACCATTTGTTCATAACCCTTCCCCATATAGTTTTTGGGAATGGTTAGGTTAGCAATGTAGTTGGTGGGTTTGATGGTCAGCATTGTGGTAACTGATGAGTGTTTAACAACATCATCACCAACAAACACTGGAAGAAAGGGATTGTTTCTTTGAGCCATTTGTGAAGGTTTGGGATTTTGAGAAGCAGAAGACACTTAGTCGATTTAGGGTTCTTGAGGATTTCTGGAAATAGTGAGGAAGACGAAGATGAAATAGTAGGGGGTATTTATAGGATTTGAATGTGAGTGGGTATGAGAGAGAAACATTTGGGCGGTTGATTTGAAAAAGTCGTTAACGGAAAACGGAACGGTTGTCCATGTCAGACCGTTTGTCAGACCACTTGAGCCCTTTTTAATCACTAACACACGTAACCCACATTATCCGCAGTAATTAAGTTAAATAAAAACAAAATTTAAGTAGCTTAATTGTGAAGAAAGGTAGTTAAAAATTGTTGGTCTATGCTTTTGGTCAAACCTGTGATGAGTAGGATCATTACAAGCCGTTCATTCTTCAAGCTGTTCACTCTTCAAGCTGTTCACTCTTCACACTGTGCTTTCAACCTGCTCTAATGTAAGATCAGGTTGTGTTCACTAGTTGAACATGTTACAAGACAATGTCTTGTAGATCAGTGTGAAGGAGTGAGCAGGGTGGAGAATAGACCATCGGAGCAGGCTGGACGTATAAACTGTTTTTGTTCAGCCTGTTGTATGTTTAAGCTGTTCAAAGATTTCAGAATAATTGCTAAGTACAGAATATGCATAACCTGTTCTGTCTAAGCTATTCTGAGAAACTTGAGCAGTGTGAGACATACAAAGTCTTAGACCTTTGAGGACACTTAGTCACTTTCGTTTAACATGCCCAGCTTGCTGACAAGGTAATTAAATCTGGTTTCATCAAGAGGTTTGGTGAAAATGTCTGCAAGCTGTTCATTAGTGGAAATAAAACTTACCTCCACATTACCTTTCTGAATGTAATCCGTGATGAAATGATGTCTGACCTCAATATGCTTTGTTCTTGAATGAAATACTGGATTGTTGGATATAGCTATGGCACTTGTGTTATCACACAGAATAGGAGTTTTTCTATACACAAGCCCATAATCTTCAAGCTGATGTTGCATCCACAGAATCTGCCCACAGCAGCTTCCAGCAGCAATGTACTCAGCTTCAGCAGTAGAAGTAGACACTGACTTCTGCTTCTTGCTACACCAACTTTTCAACTTACCACCAAGGATTTGACATCCACCTGTTGTGCTTTTCCTATCCAGCCTGCAGCCTGCAAAATCAGAATCTGAATAACCTGTTAGTTCAAGGCTTGAGTCTTTGGGATACCAAAGACCCAAACCTGGTGTACCCTTCAGGTATCTGAAGATTCTTTTAACAGCAGCTAGATGAGATTCCTTTGGATCAACTTGGAACCTAGCACACAAGCAGGTAGCAAACATAATATCTGGTCTACTAGCAGTTAAATACAACAAGCTCCCAATCATGCCTCTGTAAGCTGTTACTGAAACAGCTTTGCCACTGGCATCAGCATCCAATTTTACATTGGTTGCCATTGGGGTTTTAATAGGAGAACTTTGATCAAATTTAAACTTTTTCAAGAGATCTAAAGTATACTTTCTTTGATTTATAAAAATTTCAGTTGAGGTTTGTTTAACCTGTAATTCTAAAAAGAAAGTAAGTTCTCCCATCATACTCATTTCATATTTAGATTTCATGAGTAATGAAAAATTCTTACATAACTGCTCATTAGTAGAACCAAATATTATGTCATCCACATAAATTTGAACAAGCATAATATCAGACTTCACCTTCTTTATGAACAGTGTGGTATCCACTTTACCTCTGGAATACCCATTGCTCATAAGGAATTCAGTAAGAGTGTCATACCAGGCTCTAGGGGCTTGTTTGAGACCATAGAGAGCTTTGTCCAACTTATAGACAAAACCTGGATATTGTTCATTTTAAAAACCTGGAGGCTGCTTGACATAAACTTCTTCTTGAAGCTTCCCATTCAAAAATGCACTCTTCACATCCATTCGAAATACCTTAATGCTCTTATGAGCAGCGTAGGCAAGATACAAACGAATTGCTTCTAGCATGGCCACAGGAGCAAATGTCTCATCATAGTCAATTCTTTCCTCCTGTCTATAACCCTGAGCAACCAGTCTTGCCTTATTTCTAATGACATGACCTTGCTCATCCATCTTATTCCTGAAAACCCATTTAGTGCCAATTATAGTTTTACCTTTAGGAGCAGGGACCAGCTTCCACACCTTGTTTCTCTCAAACTGATTGAGTTCTTCTTGCATGGCAGTGATCCAATTGGCATCTTTTAGTGCTTCATCCACCTTCTTTGGCTCCATTAGTGACACAAAACTAGAAAACATACAGAAGTTCCCTAAGCTGTCCCACCTTGTTTGTACCCCTTTGTTGACGTCACCAATTATTTGATCATTGGGATGATATCTGATCCACTTAGGATCATTCTACAATGAGGATTCTCCTGAGTTTTCAGCATCTTTAGCAGGTCCTGTTGAACAGCTCTCAAGATTTTCAGACACACTGTTGTCTTGATCCTGTTCACTTGTTGAATATGACTGACCACTGTTGAACATATCAGCAGAGGAACCAGGAAAATCAGCATTGATAGGTTCAGGACATGCAGTTGTAATTAAGTAAGTACACTTATTCACACAGGGTGTATTGACATAATCATCATCATGTCCATCATGATTAACAGGTTCCACACTGGATGTAGTGGAAGCTTTTGAGTCCTTTTAACTGTTTGAATGCATGAGATCATCAAAGTTTAATTTTCCTGAAACTGATTCAGGAACAGCTTTGGTGGAATCATTCTTGGACTCTTCAAAGGTGACATTGATAGATTCATCTATCACCTTTCTTTTGTTGTTGTACACTCTGTAGGCTTTGGAGATAGCAGAGTAGCCAACAAACACACCTTCATCAGCTTTTGGTTCAAACTTTGCCAGTTGGTCCCTTTGATTCAGAATGAAACAGGGACACCCAAACACATGGAAGTAACTTACATTTGGCTTCCTCCCTTTGAGCAGCTCATAGGGAGTCTTGTTGAACCTTTTCACCACTAAGGATCTGTTTTGGGTGAAGCAGGCAGTGTTAACAGCTTCAGCCCAGAATGATGAAGGTAAACCAGATGCACACAGCATGGTTCTAGCAGCTTCAATGAGAGTTCGGTTTCTCCTTTCAGCAACTCCATTTTGTTGTGGAGTTCTTACAGCTGAAAAGTTTTGAGTGATTCCTTTCTCTTCACAGAAGTCTTCAAGAGTACTGTTTCTGAATTCAGTACCATGATCACTTCTAAGCTGCTTCACTTGGGCAGACTTCAGCATTTCCATCTTTTTCACAAATCCAATAATTTCTCTAACAATCTCTCCTTTGCTCTTTAGGAAGATAACCCATGTGTACCTGGAGAACTCATCAACCATTACTAGAGTGTATCTTCTTCCTCCTAGACTTGGGACATTGATAGGTCCAAACAAGTCCATGTGGATTAAGAAGAGAGGAGTATCAATTGAAAAATTATGTTTGGATTTAAAAGATGATTTCCTCTGCTTGCCTTTCTCACAAGCTGTGCAGAGTCTATCCTTAGCAAAAGTCATAGAAGGCAAACCTGTCACTAACTCTTTCTTACAGAGTTTGTTGATGTTCTTGAAGTTCAAATATGACAGCCTTCTGTGCCATAGCCAATTTAGATATGCATTTGTCCTTGTGAGAAAACAGGTTTTAGTTGTGGGTTCAGCAGATTGCATGTCCACAACATATACACCTTTCTTTCGTTGAGCACACAACACAAGTTTGCCTTGGGGATCCAATATGTAACCCAGGTGCTCATCAATATTAACCTTGTAGCCAGCATCACACAGTTGACTTATGCTAATAAGGTTATGTTTCAGCCCAACCACATAGGCTACTCTTTTGAACGCAGCAGCACCAGCTTTAAGAGTTCCATATCCCTCAGTGGACCCCTGTACATTGTCACCAAATGTGACTTTTGGCCCTTTTTCAGGCCTAAGATCACTCAGCAGGTCCTTACAACCTGTCATGTGCCCTGAGCAGCCACTGTCCAAGTACCAAACCTAGGATGGTTGTTTTTCCTGCAGAGTGACAAGAAGAATATTAGTCATTTTTAGGGGAACTCATCACAGAGATGAGTTCTCCTACTTCATCAACATTTGTTGATGGACTTGTGATATCAACACTAATATTCCCTATTTGAATGGTATCAGTTTGGATACCACTCTCATTGACTAAGATGTTTCCAACACTGTTTATGTTAGCAGTGAGGGAACCATCAGAGTCAGCAGGCCTCATGTCCTCTGTTTCAGGACAGTCTTTGGCCAGATGTGTCTTCATTCCACATTTATAGCATTTTCTCCTTTTAGCATTTTTGGAAGAAGATCTTTCAGAAACACATTCTGAGTTATTTCTGTTGATTTTATTAGCAGATTTAGCAAACTTATTACTATTTGATAAATCAACAGCTTGAGTGGAGGGTTCAATAGCAACAACTTTGTCTGTCTCTTCTTTCCTCTTTTTAGGAGGACAGATGTCAAAGATAGGAAGCTTAATTGGCTTTTGAACTTCCACAGGTTTAGGAAAGTTATTCCCAAATCTCTCAGGCTGAGCAATGGCTTTGCCTTTGTCCTTCCTGAGATGTGATTGATGATGCCTATCAACATAATCATTATTTCTGGTTTTGAAAAACTTATTCTCATTTAACACCAGTTTACCTCTATGATTAGAAAACTTATTTGAAATCACAGCAGGTTTGCCTTCAACAAGAGATTTACCCTTGTTAAAAGCAGACTGCTTACCTTTTGAAAACTTATTTTCAAAATGTTCAGCATTAAAAGGATTAGTATGCCTTTTACCATCAGCTTTAGACCCAAAGCCTGTTTTGTCAACAGGCTTGGTGTCCACAGCTGCAGTTTGGACATGCTTTCCTTTCTTTTGCTTGTGTGAATCAGCAGAGCACTTAGCAAGCTGATTTGATGGAGAACTCATTTCATCAGCAGCTTTTGAGCTAGGTTCACACGAGCTGTCAGTGTTTTGAGGCCTGACAAACCTGTTTGTTGAGATCAGTTTCCCATTCACTTTTTGAATAAAAGTGTTTGGAAGCTCACCAAGAGTGGACAAGTCGTCTTTCAGTTTATTAACCTCAACAATGGAAGCTGCTGTGTCAAGATCCCCTCCAAGATAGGCTTGGATTTGTGCACGGATTTGCTGACTTATGCAGTGGCTGACTTTTTGTGCAGATTGGCACCAAGAGTCAACTATCTTTTGAAGCTTAGCATGTTTTATATCTGTTTCCCTCTTTTCTTCCAGTAAAATAGAGTTGATGTGTTTTAATTCATCAAGCTCAGTTTCCAACTTATGGAAACTGTCCAGTTTACTGGATTTTGTTTCAAGATTAGTTTGAAGCTTAGAGATTTCAGATAATAAAACAGTATGCTTCTCAACAGCAGCTTTCAGATCAACAAGCATATATTCAATCATTTTAACTTTTTCTTCAGAACTGTAATCCATAAAATTTTATACCTTATACATCATTGTAGGGTTCCAGTTCTCCAAGCTGCTAAAGGCTTCAGCTTCAGCCAGATCCTGTTTGAAGTTGCTTGTTGATGGGACATCAGTGTTGGCCATCAGACAGTGATTGTCCTCTTCATCAGATGATGAATCAGACTCCTCCCAGTCACAAGTATCTGCCATGAGTCCCTCCTGCCGGTTGGAAACCACTGAGTTTTCTAACTTCCTCAGCTTATCCATAGCCATAAGGTACTTAACCCTATAGCCATCGTCCCTGTTTGTCTTGTGTGGTTTGGATGACTGACCAACAGCTTTTGACACACAGTCTGCAGCAATATGGCCAGGTTTGCCACATTTGAAGCACTCAGCTTTGGACTTATCAAATTCTTTCTTTTTAGCAGCACTTGAGCTTCCCTGCAGCATGTTTCTTCCAAACCTTTTCTTGTTGAACCTTTTGACAAGCATGGCTATCATTTGCTCATCATCCAGTTCAGCAAGATCTGCATTGTCTTCCTCATCAGACACTTCCTCCTTATCATCAGCCTGTTGATCAGGTTGAGTGAACACATCACCCACCTGACTTACAGGTTGTCTCACACTGGCCACAAAGGCTGCACCTCTCTTAGACATTTCCAAGGCATTTCTCTTATGTTGCCTTGACTGCTCATCATTCAGTAATGATCCATACAGGTTGACAAGATCCATACTTCTGATGGTACCTGAATTTCTTAAGATTGTAGAAAAGTAATTCCATTCTTCAGGCAGGATGTCTAAGAATTTGTTCACCAGAGTCAGGCTGTCCTTGGTGATCCCAACAGCTTTGAGATCATTAACAAGAGCAGTAAACCTGGTGTAGGTTTCTGTGAGAGTCTCCTTTGGTTTTGCAAATAAGAGTTCATACTGTCTAATAAGATTGTTAATCCTGTTATCCAGTGTGATTGTGGGTCCATCATAGACGGTACACAAAGTATCCCACATCTCCTTTGCAGTATTCATCTTCTCAACCTGTTTGAACACATCATCAGGCAGAGAGATAACCAGGTTATTCCTGGCCTTTGCATCAAGAGCCACCAGTCTTTTGTCTTCATCAGACCATTGAGCTTTTGCTTTCTCAAATGTTCTGATTTCAGGAGCAGCTCCTTCAACAGCAGGATTTATGGTTGTAACAAAGGTTGGCACATAGGGACCCTCCATTACAATCTCTGGTAGTTGTACATCCAGATTCTCTAAGTAAAGCATCATTCTGCACTTCCAACCATAGAAGTTCTGATGATTGAACTTTGGAGGTTTGCCCATTGAGCCATTGTCATAGTATGAGGAACTTGCAGCACTGTTGTCCATGGAAACTTTGGGAGAATGAGAGATCTAGAATGATACACACTCTGAACTGCTCTGATACCAGTTGTAGGTCCCGAAAGGTTTCCCAAGTATATAGCCTTTAAGCTGTAGAGGGGGTGTGAATACAGCAATTTAAAAACTACACACTCTTTTCTCAATGTTTGTATGTATTATCAACAAAAGTTAATTACAAACAAGCTTAAATGCAGAAAGGTTCAAGCTGAGATGACAGATACAACAGTATGTTAACTAATCTAAGATAGACTTAAACTAGTTACAATGAATACACTCACTAAGAATTACTCACTGCGTTTACAAGACTCAGAGAAACAGCTTGAATAAGAACAACTTAGACACCAATCACTGTTTTATTCAAGCAGACTTGCATGCATGAAAGACACACTTGAATGCACGTTCACTCTTGGCTTCAGCACTTGGCTTTTTGGCTTTTCAATCCTTGAAGTTTCCTTTTATACCCACTCAGAGGATCTAAGAGAAGCTTCTTTATTGGACGAAAGGAAAACTGGAAAGTCTTGTTGAAAAGACAACATAAACCTTTCTGCACATTCTGAAAAGCAGACTTGTCTTCATGTGGGCAGAACTTTTGTCTTCTCTTTTTGTCTACTGTTGCATTAGCTTTAACTAAATAAGGAATGTCAACTTTAGGTCTTTCTTCCTTTGTTAATGCCTATTTTGATATAAGAAAAATGTCTGTCACCCTTTTTCAAATATCCTTTTGTCTTCATGACAGAACAGCTTGAGCAGGCTGAGCAGTTCTGTTTTCCACTTTGTCTTCGACTTTGTAAACTGATCTTGTAGTCAAAAACAATATATGAGGACTTGGAAACATATTCCATAAAGTGTTTTAGCCTGTTCTTTGTGAACAGGTTCTGTTCACAAATAACAGAACACTTATAAACTGCCCAAGCTGCTCGCCAGTGTAGAGCAGCGTAGACAGTTTATGTCCAGCATGTTCAGCAGAATGAACAGCTTGGACAAACTGTCTTTGTTGCAACACATGCAACATATAGAACAGCTTTGGGCTGATATTGCGAATCAGTTTCTGGTTTAAATAAGGCATATAACATGCCTTAAATTCAACCTTCACATGCATCAACAGGTTTGATTAAGAATCTCCCCCTCAGATGCAGAACAGGTTTAACTGAGGCCTTTTTGTGCCTAACAATAAATATATGATGAAATAAGTTAGTATTTACTTACTTTGATGTATTTAGAGTATGAATTTGAGGAGAAGTTGAAACTCATGCAAGATTTGCACCTGAAAACACTTGAATTGAAGAACACTTGAAAGAAAATTTGTGTGTGGTATGTGTGTGGTGCTTGTGGCCGGTTTCAAGAGAGGGAGGAAGAAGGTTTTTGGAGTGAATAAAATGAAAGGGAAGCTCTCTATTTATAGGGAAAATTAGATCTTGAAAAGATGGTGAAATGATGAAAAGCATGGAAGGTAGGATGTTGTGTGCACTTTTAAACAAAATGATGGTGTTTAAAGTAGAATGGTTTTTGTAATAAAATATTAAAGTCCAACTATATAATAGTACATACTCGGGCCGGATTTTTGAAGTATTTTTCATGTATTTCTATTTTTTGAATAAAAGTATTTTGAAATGTATTCTTGTATTTCCCTTTTCTTGTAAATTCATAAATACTTTTGGATGCATTGTTTTAATGAATTGTTTTAGTCTTGCATAATTAATGTTAAGTAATTGTATTAGTGTATCATTAGTGTCACTAATCATAATTTAATTATGTACTTAGTTGAATTGATCCATCATATCGTAAATCGATCGGATTAATTGATTTCCCGATTTATC